>APFE031429858.1:64026-100493 GCA_000404065.3 Pinus taeda | reverse complement strand
TGTTTGGTTCAAAGTTTTTTTGATATAAGGAAAGAGATATTTGGGAGGAGTGAAAGCGTGTCCCAATGGACCACTACCATGTAATTTCAACTAGCATGTTTTTCATTCAATAATGATGATGAATTGACTACATTTATGGAAATAGACAAAAAAATAATAATATGTTACATACAATTAAACTTAATAATTTACACACAAAAATATTGAAACATTGAAAACACAATTAATTTAGATTTATTATCTTAATTTGTCTTTAGTTTCAATTTTTATCTAGAAATATATAGTTTTACAAAAAAGAAAGTAATTTGATAATTTGTTATTTAAAGTTTTGATTTTAATATTTTATAAATTAGAAATTTGACAATTCAATACAAGTGTTCATCTAATTAATGTTAATGTATTTCATATATAAAAATTGAAAACTCAGAAAAAATATAAAAAATGAAATGTTGTAAACACCATCAATTTAGAGATAATATATTGATCATCTTTAATTTATTATTTTGTTTATTAATTATACTTTATTTTTCAAATTTAAAAGAATCTATTAACCTAAACTAAATTTAAAAGAATCCATTGACCTAAACTAAACTTACATGATTTGAATGTTTTGTAAAATTAGATAAATAACTAAGAATGATATTGTGTATTTAAATTATTTTACTTTGCTATATAGTTCAGACTTATTCACTGTAATATTAAAAAAGTAAGATTAAAAAGTGATAATAATATTTAAAAATAAATTAAATTGATTTATTTGTTAATTTTATTTTTTGAATATTATTTATAAACATTTCAAATCTAAACAAATGGATTAAATAAGTGTATATCTAATATACAATAGTGTTAAAATTTAACAAGTTAACTAAAAACAATTTGATTCTAAGTTTTGGTTTTTAATTTTCTAAAATAATAATAGAATCTAGATGGAAGGGAAATCAAACCTGCTAACCACTTTATAAAATAATTTGTAATATATATTCTTCATGCATTTTATTACCGACCAAAAGAAACAACTAATTTGCACCTTTTTATTTTCACGCAAATCACATGGTCGCGCAAATAACATGATAGTTTCCGGATAATGTTGATAAGTGGAAAATATTTACCTTGACAAAGAGAATTCTAATGATGGATATTGTTGGTCAAACTAAGCATATTGATTGATTATGATAAAATTATAAAGTAGTTGTAGAGTATAGATTTTGCCAATAATAATAAAGTAGTACTATGGGGGAGGGTGACATGGCGGGCAACGACTTTCCTGGCCAATTTCTTTTTTACTTCTTTTGATTTCCATTATAAGTTAGTCGTATGGTTTGTTGTATAGCATTTAAGTTGAGTTTTATCTAGTGACAAAAGATTAGGGCACATGTGATCACCGGCTTTTAAATGGAGGGTCATTGTAAATGCAGGGTTATATTGTACATTTTTATTCTTAGCACTATAGTACTTTAAATGTTTTTAATAAGGTGATGATTAATTACACATGCTTAAAAAGAGAATTGACCAAAATTACTACCCAAGTTTACCTTTGAAATTTATAACCCAAATCAATCCTTCCATTATTTGGTGGGCTTTCGTTGATTAATCAAAACATGGTGGGCCAAAGTTTGGTCAACCAATAAACAAAGTGTTTGTTGATTAGAATGTGTAAGAAACCAGGGAGAGGAGCATTGATGGATTTGTTAAGTGTTAGTTGAAATATTTTTTTATTGATTAGGATGGGTAATGATTAGGATGGGTAAGAAACCAGGTAGAGGAGCATTGATGTATTTATTGATGGACTGGTTAAGTGTTAGTTAAAAATTAAAAGGTAGAAAATCGTATTGTTAGTATGTTTGATGGAATTTTTAAGTGATTGTAGTTTTGATTTAGACTTTGGAATCTTGTTGAATTGAATTATTAAAAATGTATTTTTTATTAATAATAAAACGGTGAAAGTGATAATTGAAGGTTTAGAACATTGATGGACCTATTCAGTGTTGTTGAAAATTATAAGGTAGAAAATCGTATTGTTAGTATGTTTGATGGAGTTTTTAAGTGATTATAGTTTTGGTTTAGACTTTGGAATCTTGTTGAATTGTAATTAATGATTAGATGAGAAAAATGTTTTTTTAATTAATAATAAAATGTTGAATGTGATAATTGAAGATTTAGAACATTGATGGACTTGTTTAGTGTTGTTGAAAACTATAATGTAGAAAATCGTATTGCTAGTATGTTGATGGAATTTGTGAAGAGAGTGATTATAGTTTTGATTTAGAATTTGGAATCTCGTTGGATTATTGTAATTAAAGATTAGGATGAGAGAAGTATATTTCTCTCATTAACAATAAAATGTTGAAAGTGAGGGTTGAAGGTTTAGATGTACTAATGTCTAGTTTTAGAGGAATATTGTATCATGATTCAAGGTTATGTATAATAAGGAAAAAGAATGAACCTTTTTTGTGAAGTTGATACTTAGTTTTGAGCATGGTATGAGAAGTCTATTGGGGTTTTGGATTTGTGTTTATAAGGAAAAAAAAAAAACAAAGATTGTGTTTAAAACATATAATATAGTTAAATTTTTAATTGAAATATTAATATGAAGGCAACTATGTTAAGGTCATTTGTTCAAACTTGTCCATAGGGCATATAATAATTGGTGATAGAGTATATTGTTAAGGTACTTTTTGTGTGAAGGTTATTCATTCTCACAAATGTTATTGATTTAATTAAATAAAATTCAATAAAACAAATTAATGCACAGTATAAGTCCGATTAAATAAAAATTAATAAAATGGATTAAAAATAGTAATCCAAATCTATACATATAAATAGAAATTTAGGAAAAGTAAAATTTACAATGTAAACATGAAAATTTAAGAAAATAATAAAGACTATCCAAGTACACACATACACACACATTGGTGCGAAGCCTTAATGATTATCTCAATTGATTTAACCATCTACCCAAGGCATGCCCCCAATAAGGAGGTCATAAGCGTGAGGATCCATCCTAGGATCCTCTAACTAAAAACTAAATTTATCTAATTTTAAACACAATAAGATGCAAAATAACTTATTTATATCTAAACATTTATTTGATGATAATATACAATTAAAATTTATTTACCGCAAATTAAATAAGTAAGAATCTCATTGTAACCATTTACATAAGTAATCAATAAATAGAGGAATACCTGTTCCAATGGCTTAGTTGAGGTGCTCCTGAGCTCCTAACTCTGTTGGGATGCTCCTTTTGACTACCCGACTGGATTTTCCTCTCAACCAACAAGGAAGTATTTCATAGCCCAGGGAACCTCCACAGGTTCCCTAGCCCTTCGTCCAAGTTTAACAAACACTCTCCAGATCCAAGTTTGTTTCTCTCCCTTCTCTTTCTCCATATTCCTCTCCCAAAACAAAATCCTCCAAACCAAAGCCAAGACCAAGAATTCCCCCCTCTCCTCTCATCATCCTTCCCCTTTTATGTCTCTTCCTCCCATCCACCTCAACCATCTATTTTTAATGTCATGACTACTCCCTCATCCTTTTATTTAGTATCCTTGACTTTTCTTACCATATCTTGTTCAAGTAGATTTGAAAAGACATTTTGGGGATAAAATATGAATATTTAAATTTAATTGGAGAAGATCATATCTTCTCCCAAGTAGATTTTGAGAAGACACCTTGGGATATGGATATTTAATTTGAAATAAATGGAAGGAGATCATATCCTATCCAAAATTAAATTTGAGAAGACAAGTTGGGAATTGAATAATAACAATAATAAAATTTATATCAGTAAATAAAATTACAATATCACAAACGTAGGTATATACCAATATTTCTTGATAATTATAAGTCAATATTTTCAGATAATTTAAACACTACTAAAATTTGCATGATAAGATTAAGTAGGGCATTACAATAGGTCACATGTTCAAATCTAGACAACTCCCTAAGATAACTATTTGTTATTTAGTTATTAATTGAAAATTCCTCCATTTGGATATTTTAAGGAAACAAAGAAAATCTAGTAAGAATTTCATTTGGAAAAAAATATCAACATGCCCCATGTGATATATTGGTTGGTTTGACCCTTTCCACAAATATGGATGTCTATTAAAGTTTCTAGATCAATTTCCAGTAAATTCTATAAAGTTACCCAGTATTGTTGTGGGTATTAGTTCTTAGCTCCAAGAAAAAAAGAAAAATTGTGAAATAATGATAACAAGATACTCACTTTATCTTTCACTTAAATATTTGATTTGCTTTTTAAATATATATATTGAAATAAAATTTTAAATACTATTATATTTACATCTCAATTTTGTAACCTCTCCATATATTTAAAATTGAAATAAATTAATTCTACTTTATTATTTTTTTTCCCATAGGAAAATCTGGGTAGATCAATCGAGAAGGGAATCTTTTAAATCTCATAAGCCAGACTAGTAGGACCAAACCCCAAAAGCATCAAAGAGAATTGACCATGTGACCTCTCTATCGGCGAAGTACTTAACAATAGGGATTCTACCAATTAAACTAACTCTTAAAATTTTTTCTACTTTATTATTATTTTAATATCTTATTATATATCATATTATTTCTATATTTTTTTAATTAACAACAATCCAATTTTTTTACAATATTATTACAATGGCGTATTTTGAAGCTAAAAATCATGAATATAATGTCAAAAATAAGCCTCGTGAGGTTGCAATCAATTATACAGCTCACTAAAGTTTATCCCAAGACCAAGGAGTGTCTTAAACGTATGATAATCATAAATTTCGTTTCTCATTATGCATGACACAGCTTTCTAAAAGTTTTTGTTTCAAATAAATTAAAACTAATCATCGCAACTCTATGTAAGATATTAATTTCTAATAAATATATTATTTTTAATACTAAATTAAAATCTAAAACTAAACTATATTTATTTAATAATTTTAATAATTTTGAATTTTAATCATTAATTTAAACAACATTAATAAAATCCAAGATAATATATAGTATACGATAAAATCCAGGATAATATATGGTATATGATGTTGTTTTTTACCCCCCACAAAATACAATACATATGAAAAGGTAATTTGTTCCTGGATGCAGAGAATGGTTAGCAGCTATGTGGTCTTTTGGCATGGGCTTTTTGCCTTCCAAGCAATATAGCTTAGCATTTGAGGAAGATGTGGAGATATCATAAGAAAGTTGGGTATGTGGTGAAATCATATGCATGGTGCTTGTGTATTTTATGTATTAACAATTTTTGGATTAAGTAAAGTAAAGAAAAATATAGTAATAGCATAGAGTGTAGGGTGTGTGTTTTTCTATTTGTCAAGGAAAATTGATGTGTTGATATTGCGTCTTAAAGAACTAAATACATGAATAAGTTATTGTTTTTTCAATATTTGTATCGAAGAAAGGATTATTGTGTTTAACATTTCCATTGTGCAGTGGTTGTAACTTCAGAGTTAGTGACATAAGCTTTTAAGTTTTATTAAATTTTACATCTCTCTTTTAGTATTTTAAGTTTTATTAAATTTTACATCTCCCTTTTAGTAGAAGTTTTTAGTTAATTTAATCAATTCCCCTTGTCTTTGACATGTATCAATTTTTTTCTTCTTTAAGGTTAGTTGTGTTACTAAGTCCCATGTTTTAAGCAATGCCATATATAGATAGTAGTACTATTCACTAAAAACTACCAAGGATTTGTATTTTGTTTTTCAAAATTTTGTTTTAAAATATTTTTTATCTTTGTTTTTTTCATGATGAATAGGATGAATGTGATTAAGAATAGGTGAAAAACATCACTACCAAGGGGATGCTTGACTTCCCTCACTTTCTTATGGTGTGGCCCGAAAACAAAAATAGAAATAAACTCTACCAAACTGCCACATCAAAGTGTAGACATTTCATTGAGTAATATTCTTACAAATTTGAGATTTTTTTTAGTGATCTTATAGTGATTCTTCCATTCTAGGGTTTTTTCACTTTGTTACGCTTATTGTTACTAAAAACAATTACGTTTTTGTTTGTTGATTTGAAAACTAGTCTCTTTGAGGATTCAAACTTCATAGAAGTGTTTCCTATATACAATATTATGGCTATTGAATTGAGATATGCAATGGCATATAAGTAGTTGTTTTGTCCATTGTATTCTATAGAACCATAAGGCAAAGGTTCGTATACATTGTTATGGCTACTAGATTTGAACTATGCAAAGGTATATTACTAGCGATCTTTTCCATTATATCCTACAAAATTGTAGGCTTTAGAGTCTCGTAGTTGAATAATAGCAAAACTTATTTGAAAAATGAAAGGAAATTATGCCCCTATAAAAATAATAGGGAACTAGAGACCATTGAAACATTTTTTTTGTTGAGATCTATGTTTGAAAACTATTTCTATTTATACTAAATGATATCAATATGTCATACTTATGCAGCAAAATAATGGCTTTCAACACAAACATATAGCAATTATATTTAGCTTACCGAAACAAGGTGGAATGTTGTTTAGCTAATTATAATTTCAAGGTCATTTGTGTTGCATTTCTATTTCATTAGTTCACCAATTGTTCTCTCGACCCTTGCATGTCCAATTTCTCATTTTTCTTGAAAGTCATAATTTTGATTAACATACAAATTATAACCCTATGTTTTGAGGCACCTACTAGAACACCTAAAATCGTTGTAGAAGGAAGTTATGGCGAGTGCAACAAGGTTTATGCAAAAGATTGTGAAGAAGGTCATGAAAAGTGAAACAAAACCTATGCAAAAGATTGTGAAAAAAATCATGGCAAGTGCAACATAGGCTCTACAGAACATTATAAATAAATCATGGCAAACTCATGAAATTACGATAGATACAACATATATTGAGTAGAACAAAGATGACCCAAAAAATAATGATAAAAAATGTAAAATTTAATATAATATAAAATTTAAAACAAAATCAATGCAAACTGATGGGTAGAATTTGATTTGTGAGTGTCAATTATTTAATCTCCTACATGATCAAGAAAGTGTTATATTTCTATTTTTCTACTTCTTATCATTTGTTCACGTATTTAACTTAATCATTTCCATATGACATGTCAATTAATACTAACTAGTACAACCACATTAAAAATATTAATGTGGCTGATATAGCCGAAGGCTTAAAAAATATAACCAAAAAAACTATTGCAACCAGAAGAATGTCGTACTAGTGCACACATTTACCGTGTATAAAAAGGTTATGGGTCAACTTTAACTTAAGAAAAAAAAGGAATTATAAATGAATGTTATAAATAATAATGAGGAAATTATCATGGAGGAACTTATTAGAATTGGAATAATCTCAAATCCCTAGGAAATTGGTGGGTGGGGAGCCACGTACCATTAATCTAATTTTTTAATTTTATTAAAAGTAATGAGTCATTTTGCTAAATAAAATTTGCTTATATAAAAATGAATGTTATAAATAATAATGAGGAACTTATCATGGAGGAACTTATTAGAATTGGAATAATCTCAAATCCCTAAGAAATTGGTGGGTGAGGAGTCACAGGGCATGAATCTAATTTTTTAAATTTATTAAAAGTCAATATAACTTAACAAACTCTTTAATACACAACAACACTTGATAAATATTAAGACTAAGTATATACTGAACATATTCCCTTGAGAATCAATCTAAACCCTCAATTAAAAAAAATTAACCAATATTATTCCACCTTAAATTAAATTGAAATAAAAAACTTTCTAAAAATACAAAAATTCATAATTACTAGACTAATCTCAAAGATTTCATGAACTCAACATTAGGTGACCTTGATATGGGATGATATCGAGGCCAAATAATACTGTGAAAAAGCTTTTGGTCGGTTAACATAAATTATTGACATTAACATATAGTTTTAAACATGCTTCAAATGGCAATCCTGAATCATCAAACCGTACATCATGATTTTTATCACTACTAACATCATTTCACCATCTCCAATCTAAATAAGTGGAAATTAATTGACATCGTCCAATTAAGGTATAAATATTTAGTGCCTCAAAATACAAGATTCAACATGTTAATCATAAATGCATGTATCTTTGGAGAAATATTGAATTAAAAGAGAATTGAGGGTGATTGTTGTGTATTGGGGTATTTTCATGGTAAACCACTATGACTCAATTGGAGACTGCAAAAATGGTGAGTTGAGATCAATAGGCTAAAGTATACACAAATAAAAATAAATATTGCTTGCTCAAACATGTGTTATAATCAATGGCCATTTGAGTTGCCCCATCTTGAATGAAAAATTTGTTGGAGTCACGATTGTCGTTACACCAAAACCCGCAGGTGTTAGTAAACAGACACATCACTAGATTTAAGCACATGCCATGAAACACACGGGAGCGTTGAATCAACACCGCCATTAACAAGGAGCGCAACAATCTCCCCCCTCAACGCAAGCCAGTTGTGTTTCGAACTCGAGACCTTTGGCTCTGATACCACTTATTGGAGTCACTATTGCCATTACGCCAAAACCCACGGGTGTTAGTAAGCATACACATCGCTAGATTTAAGCACATGCCACGAAACACACGAGAGTGTTGGATCAACACTGCCATTAACAGAGAGCGCAACAAAATTAACCTCCCTGCAAGCTACAAACACAATAATGTTACTTGTAAACATTCAATGAAAATGCTCTAATACCTCAAGTTTGAATTGACATAAAAAACGACTTCCAATTGCATATAACCATTTTGATAAGTTTCTAAGAGCTCAAGAAAATCTATGCGTTGGAAGTTGCAACATGATAATAAAGATAGAAAAGGTCATATTCCATTTGCTTCAATAATAAGAATATCTGGCTAGACTAGCTATTATGGTAGCTCGAGAGTGTGTCACGAAAGGAATTTAAAAATGCATGGAATATAAATTCATAAATGAAACTTCCAGATAATAATATGGACACTAGTAATTAGAAATGTGAGATGGACCTACAGAGGCCATGTATTCATCCATATTGTCCTAATTCTCCATCGTTGTAGGTTTATCTTCATGCCACTTGTGTTTTCTAATCCACACATAAATTGTTGAGAAATGGCAATAAGAAATTCCAATTTAATTTGTCCTTGAATTAAACTGTGAATTAAAAACGAAGTTCTATTCTCAAACAACTTGTAAATAATTAATTAAGTTTAATTGAATTAATTAGATTAGGAATTTCGAGTTGGAAGTATTTTGGAAGTCATGTATATGCTCTCCCTAAATTTTAGGGGTCCAAGATGAGTTTAGTTGAGTTGTAATTAGAATAACTTAGTTTACTGAGCTATAGATAGGTAAACTAGTTCTAACTGTTTGTTGAACTAGTAGAGGATTAGTAGTTAGTTAGTGCACTCATGCATCCACAGTTGCTACTCTAGATAACTGAAGATTCACTCATTGGAAACTCATGCATGTCAGTTATGAGAAAGACGCAGTTGAGACTAGAGTGTAGGGACAGTGTATTATCAGTTGTAGAATGATATGAGTTGTACAAATCATGCTTGCAATAAGAAGATGACCTAGTTTTAGATTGGGCAGTTATGGAGGAAGTAATTCCCAATTAAATAGAGACTAATTCCTCTAGGAATTGCGCAAGGAAATAGGGGCTCAATAGGTAGCAAAAATTGGCTAAGTGTTGGTCAATGTGGTTTTGTGAGGTAGAGAGTTGATCATACTTGTGCGGATCTTTTCTTGTGAGAACAAGATTTGTATTATCTCTTAAATTTCTAATTAATGCAATACATAATTGGGGTTTTGAGAAGTGGTTTTTCCCAAAGAAACAATTTTGTTATGTGCCTTTGATTATATTCCTCTTGTCGATTATTGTTTTCATCGATTATTGGTTTCTGTTGTTTAAAGAGTAGATTAAATTCTTGTCTTGTGTTTTAGTACATTACATTATATGTGAATCTACATGGAAATCTACATGGTATCGAAGATGAAGACAATATACTAGAGGAGATTTCGAAGTTTTGAGTGATGGCTTATAGTTGAAATTTGAATATGCAATACATACTTTAGGATCGATAGATGACGTGCTATGGTTTGCGGCTAGAGCATGTCTTGCAAGGAAACTTGAATTATATAGCCTGGAAGGACAAAATGGGGGTTGTGTTGGAGGATAACGACTTGAAGGAATTCGTTGATCAAGACATTCCTAATCCAACAACATCGGATTCATAGAATCTAGCCGAATGGAAGAAGTGTGTGGCGAAGACGAGGCAGATAATCCTTGAGGGAGTTTGAGACCACATTGTCTCGAGTCTCCATGGGAAGGAAACCCTGTATGCTATGTGGAAAGCATTGACGTATCTATTCTAGAACAACAATGGCCATAGGAAGTTGGCATTGAAGCACAAGCTTCGAAAAATAAAGATGGAGAAAGGCTGGACCATTCAAAAATACTTGACCAACTTCACTAACTGTCATGATGAGCTTGGGAGTGTTGAATAACCATTGTCGAGGATGATATTATGAGCATAGCTCTACTCAACCTTCCCAAGAATTGGAATAGATATGAGGACTCTGTCAATGGGAGGGAGAAGCTGCCAATTAGGAACGATTGTGGTTGGATTGATGCATGAGTAGATCAAAAGGAACATGAGAGATGGTTCCTCATCGAAAACTGATGATGAGGAAAATTGTTCCTTAGTGAGTAAGCCAAGGAAAGGGAAAGGGAAGGTGTCCCATTCCAAATCGGATTCTTCCCATGGAGGTAAGAAGAAATACATGACAAAAGTTAAGTGATTTTATTATCACGATCTGGGCCATTTTACTACACATTGTTTGCTCAAGAAGTCCAAGAAGAAGTCGTTAGGAGGAGTGGCGGGTGAGGCTTTGGCCTCTTAATTCAGATTGGACTTTATTCTCATTGCATGCATGGTGTCATCAATGATGGGTAGTGTATGGTACCTTGATAGTGAAGCTTCATTCCACATGACTGGTGACAAGGAATTGTTCAGTGACCTGGAGGAGAAAGATCTCCATATGCATATCGAGATGGGATATGACAAGAGATATAGTGCTACTGGATCGGGAACAATTAATTTTCAGAGGGATTAGGGTTCTCCTCTCACCTTGAGGGATGTTATCTATGTGCTCGGGGTGAGGAAGAACTTAGTATCGATCGCCATGATTGAGGATAGAGGTTATGATGTGAATTTCTCTAAACGAAATGTGTTCCTTTGACACATAACCATGGGTCAAGTAAAAAAGATAGGTATTTCAGATAAGAATATCTATAAGCTGGAGGTAGAGGATTGTGTTGCTTTGAGCATGAAATATGAGAAGGTGCACAACCAAGACATTGGTGAGTTTTGGCATAGGCGATTGGGTCACTTGCATCATGGGACTTTGAAAATCATGCAACAAATATCTACTGGTCTTCCCAAAGGTATGCTTGAGCAAGATGATACATGCAAGGAGTGTACTTTGGGAAAATAAACTAAGGCTTCCTTTCACAACAGAGATATTCGAGAAAAGGTGATTCTAGAGTGAGTCCATTCAAATGTGTGTGGACAATTATTGACAACATCCACGACAAAACAAAGGTATTATTTTATATCTTTGGCGACTTTTCTGGTAAATGCTAGATATTTTTCATGCATAATAAGGATCAAACTTTCAAAAAAATTTGTGAATTTAAAGCATTTCCCAAGAAATATTCTGGCAAGAAGGTTAAACATCTGAGGAGTGATAATAGTGGTGAGTATGTATCGAATGATTTTAAGAAATTATGTGCAACATAAGGGATTAAATGGGAGTTGATGACATCCCATAACCCATAGGAGAATGGGGTGGTTGAGAGGAAGAATAGAATCATTGTAGGGGAAGCACAGACGATGTTGCATGATCGGGGCCTACAACTACACTTGTGGGTTTAGTCATCCAAAACAATGATTTATTTGCAAAATGGTAGCCTACATCAAATTCTTGGGATGAAGGCACCAGAGGAGGCTTATTCCGGTAAGAGGCCAAATGTTGGTCACTTCAAGATCTTTGGGTCATCAATATATTTCCATGTGACCAAAGATGCACGAAAGAAGCTTGAGCCAACAACAAAGTTGGGGATATTTGTGGGGTACATTGATACACCTCACAACTACCGGGTGTACTTTCCCACCAACATGATGACATTGGTTCGCAGGGATGTCAAATTCGATGAGGAGAAGGCCATGTGAGTTTCCCTTGAGATGGAGTTTGAGCTACATGTGGTTGAGGATATATGAGCTCCTAAGGTTGAGGAGCCTCAGTTTGATGTGGAGTAGCCACATGTAGAGGATCTGGGAGTGCAGACATCCACTTAGGCAGAGTATTCTAGAGATGGGGGAAAGCACACTAGAGAGGTTGATAGACTATTACATGATGTACGGGAGAATGTGGGAGCACCCACATCTCAACACAGACAGAGTAGGTCACCTGAGAAGTAGACTCGATACATGGATCTTATGAGTGGATGTTTTGAGATAGAGCCACGTTCCTTTGAGGAGGCAGTGCAACAACCAATTTGGGTTGATGCCATCATGGAGGAGTATGACTCTATAATTCGTAACAGTGTTTGGGATGTGGTCCCCAGATAAGAGTACAAGTCAATGGTGAGCTCCAAATGGATTTACAAGGTAAAGCAAGTTGCATATGATAGTGTGGAGAAGAATAAGGCTAGGTTTATGGACTGTTTATTTTCATAGGTAGAGGGGATTGACTATGATGAGACCTTTGCTCCTGTGGCAAGGTACTCATTGATCAGACCTATATTGGCACTATTAGCATAGATGCATTAGAAGATACATCAAATGGATGTAAAGACAACCTTCTTTAATGGCATGATTGAGGAAATGGTGTACATCGAGTAGCCTAAAGGTTTTGAGACCTTTGACCATGAGTCGCATGTGTGCCAGCTCAAGAGGGCATTGTATGGGCTGAAGTAAGCACCTTGTGCTTGGTACACCAGGACCGATAACTACTTCATTGGGTTGCGTTTCACCAAGAGCGAAGTGGATGTGAACTTGTACCACATAGTGTTGGAAGGTAAATTGTTTATCATTGTATTATATGTTGACATTTTTGTTCTGACAAGTGATGATCAACTGATCAAGTATTGCAAGGAGGATCTTCCAAGAGAGTTTGAGATGAAGGACATAGGGCTCATGCATTACTTTCTGGGCATGGAAGTATGGGAGGTTGATGGGAAATTGTTTGTGTCTCAGGGAAATTATGCCAACGATATAGTCAAGATATTCTACATGGAGAGCAACGAACCCATGTAGACTCCTCTAGTAGGTAACTTGAGGAAGGAGGATGCTACTTCAGGGGAAGTAGTGGAAGCTACTATTTATAGGAAACTTGTGGGTTCACTCATGTATTTGGTGAAATGACATGACTTAGAATATTAGTTTGTAGTGCTAAGATCTTCCTCAAATTATAAACAAAATGATTTCATTGTGCTTAAGGGTTCATAAATTTTTTCAAGTGAAATGAAGAATTTTTATGTTAATTTTATGAGAAATTTAACATAAACCAAAAACTGAGCAACAAGTTAAATATATACAGAACATCTTGAAAAACAAATTACAACAAGCACATGATAAAGGAGTTCACCCCTCTTGGGCTACGTCTCCTTGGTCCATCTTCTAATGGCTTGGACCTCTCTATTATGCTCAAAAGTGTAAAAAACTATGTTTACAATGCTCAAATGATTTTGAAACCTACTCGAATGAGTCCAGAATGTTCAAAAATGGCTATCTAGCCTCTTTTTCATCCAATTTTGTGGAAAACTGCCTTAGTTATGACTTTTGTCAATCTTTCCACAATTTCCTCCTCCAAATCTAGCTAACTGCCAGTTAAATTCATTATCTAGAGATAATTCTGGAAGCTCTGTCAAAATTGGTAGTCCCGCCAACTTCCTTTACTATCTCATGGTTAAGGCCAAGTGGTCACACAGTGGTTAGGTCTGATGGTTAAGGCGATGGTCTCGGCAGCTCCACCGCAAATTGCAACAACGAAGTCTTGCAGGCTTATGGAATGTGAACCAGGTGGGCATTATGTGATTTTTGATATCGGTGGACCTGATAGGCTATTAAGCTAAAACCTATAACTTATCGCATCTAGATCCTTTTTCTAATCGGTGGAAAAACTAGTGGTCCTATACATGCGGGACATGTTCTATTGCGATATGCGATTACAATATCGTATCGCAACCTGGTACCTATTGGGGGTTGATTTTGTAGTGTTGTTCCCTTTTGCAATGTGTGATTGCATTGCAACCCGAACCTAATGGGGCTTGATTCTATAACATTGACGTGCTTCCTTGTTGTGATGTGTGATTGCAATTATCGCATCACACCCTTTATTGTTCTGGGGCCAATTTTTAACATCGACCTACTTGCGATTGTGATTTGCGACGTGTGGGGGCAAATAGAATCTTGCCACTTGGTGCCTCCTCATTTGTTGAAGGACCTTGCCACATCATCTAATCATGCCATGTGTGAAAGTCAAACCTGAACTTTGACTTGTTATAACTTCTGCATACGAGCTCATATTTGAGTGTCATTCACACCATTGGAATCATAATGACGAGCTCTTTGATTTGAAGCTAAGTTTAACAAGGCTCTGACACTTTGATTTTTTGGCATAATTTTGAGAACCTGATCACTCCTCCCCACTAAAAGCCTTTTGGACCCCAAAAGATCACTTTCAATTGACCAACAGGTGAGGGTACAATTCCCTCACCTTTCCAATCTTGATCCATTGATCACTAAATTGGAACTTGTGATCTCCATGATTCTTTTCATGCCTTTCTATGTACTTGCCTTTAACCCTTTCATGTTGTTCTTACACTATTTGATGTACCATTTGGAGTCGGTCAATGAACTCTTTGTACTTGTCCATGTTACTATGAGTAGAAACATCATTCCTACCAAGATGATACAAAATATTATGATGCAAATGGTAAATAAATTCCTCCACTTGATTACTTTGTCTCCAGATTGAATATGCATCTTGAAAGTATGTATTTTTATGAACATAACTTTCATGTAAACAAAAATGATGCTTGAGTAAAATAGTTATACAAACTATAGGCCTAGAAAGTACATCAAAAAACTTGATACCTTTCTTATACCTTTTGACCGAGTGGAATAGTAGAAGGAAACCCATCCAATGGAAGTGCCTTTGTCGCTTAAGCACTTTATCATTTAAAAATTCCGAATGAAAGGAAATGGGATTACAACATTGCAAATCAACTGCGCCCATGACATAGTCACATACAACAACGTGAAACTTAAATGACCATCTCAAGTTTGGAAAGGCAAGTACTAGAGTTGTACTGATCTTTTGTTTTAAAGCATAAAATGCCTCTTGTTTGCCTCCCCACTGGAAGACCTCTTGCACAACTGCCAACAAATGCAAATGAACTACAATAGACGAAAAATTAACAAAATTTCTCCTCCAACATTGGGTTGCTCCCGAAAGACCTCTTATCCAAACAACTATCTTAAACTAGCCTGTGTAAATTGTGAGCAGAGAAAAGGCATCTGTGGCTTCACAGGGATGTATGATTCCTTCACTCGTGTCTGCAGGAATGGAGTCAATACCACCACATACTGTTATGACTTGAATTAGGAGAGGTCTCACTTCACCTCACCTTCTCCACGTCCTATGCAGACTGCCGAAAATCCTTTGGGAACTTGAACACACTTGGAAGAACCAATTTAATGGCTCAAGTACATCAAAGAAGTTTTATCCAACATGTACTTGGACATCTTCAGAAGCAAATGTTCTTGACATATGACAGAAATTATTTTTGTTCTCATACATGACATCTTAATAATGAAATTTTCTGAAAATGAAAATGTCATCCAAGTCAACTATCATTTCTAGAGATGGCTTCAACACATCTTTCTTCATATGCGTAAAAGTAGTAGGAGCATGGAAAAGACCGAAAAGAATAACAATCCATTCAAATAAACCTTGCCTAGTTTTGAATGCAATATTCTTTATATCTCCTTCAACAACACTACTTTGATGAAAACCACTTCTTGAATCACAATCAAGGAAATGCTTACCATTCTTCTCAGGCGCCAAAATAAGAGGTGCACCACAAAGTAAAGGAGTAGGCTGAATAATCCTTTCATTCAACAATCCCTGGATTTGTGTCTTAATTTATGCACTTTCCACCCTTGACATCCTCTATATGCCAATGTTAGGAAGAAGACACTTTTGCTGCAACTGTAACTCAGGTTGGATTCCCCTCTTGGGAAGTAATCCCTTTGATTCCTGAACCACATCATCAGATTGGCTAACAACATCAACCAAATCAATTTTCAAATTCAAATTACAACCATCAAATGCTTCATAATCAATATCATTATCAAGTTTGATCATCAGAAGCATAAAATTTTTGCTCGAATTCACTAGTCTTTTCATCTACCTTGCATTTACAAGTGAAAGATTTGTTGTTTTGTTGTGAGCTCTCACAATATATTCTACTCCATTCTTGAATATGTGATATTTGTTTTCATGCCGATGGAAAATAGCTTTTATGTCATAAAGGTATGGGCTTCCCAAAAGGATGGCACATATATCTAAAGACATAACATCAAGCTCCACTTCATCTACAAATTTTGCAGTGATTGGGAATTTTATTTTACACTTTCTCGTAACCTGCAATTGCGCATTGTCACATACCAATCCAAGTGGATATAGTTTATGAAGTGGAATAGTTTCCTGATTTAAACTCTTGACAATGTTTTCTGAGATAAGATTGGCATGAGAGCTGCCATCAAGCAACGTATCTATCTTGTTATGTTTCGGTATCACCCTTATGTGAAAGAGTTCTATTCTCCTATTTTCATTTGGAGCTTCATTATGTGAGTTTGAAGAACTAGTGTTGGAAATGGATTCCTTTCCTTGAAACCACATGGCTGTGATTTTTGTTTCATCATCCGATTCAGATCCCAAATCCTGTTCTTGAGTGATTGCAGCTATCTTTTCTTTACCTTTGTTGTTGAATTTCTTTGGTTTCGTTTTGGGATGAAGCTTCAAATAGTGAACTTCATCTTGACCCTCTTTGGAACAATGTTTACATATTGTTTTCTCTCCTTCCTTTTTAATGGATGCATTTTTCTTTCCCTTGAAACCATTTTCTTTCTCTTTACCCTTAAATGACTTTTTACTACCTTCTTCTTGGGTGTTTTTCCCTCTTGCCTCAAGATGAGTGGGTTACACACACACATCATCTAGATTATTTGGATTAAACATTAAGATAATATGTCGAAGGTAACTATGTAAACCACCTATGTACTTCAACAATGTGTCTTGTGGCTGCAACTCTACACCTAACATCAGAGACCTTTTTCTGAATTCTTGAGTGTAATCTTACACATTTTGACCTTTAAGTTGTATAAAGTTATGCCAATTCATGATGGCATTCTGCATATAATCTAGAGGGTAGAATTGTCTTTTAATTACAACAATCAAATCATTCCAATAAATAGAGATCTTATCGTGTTTTTTAATCTCCTCTTGGGACTTTGATTCCCACCATACTAGTGTTGCACCCTTCATTCTTAAGGAAGCTAACTGAATCTTTATGTCATCCTCTTGAAGGTTTTCAATCCTGCAATACACCTCCAACTGAGGAATCCAATTATGAAGCTTCTTTGCATTTGCTTCACCATTATACATGGGCAACTCAAATTTAACATCAAGTTTAAAAAAAAGTGATTGACCAGTTCCTTTTGAAGAATGATGATGAGTATGATTAAGGGTTGTATTAGTGGAAGAGTGTGAATATGTTTGTGAAGAATAATATGAAGAATATGGTGGAGAGGGTGTAGGTTTGTCTCCATTCCCATTACCTCATTTTCCATTACCTCCTCCTAAAGAGCCTTCTCCTTTGGGAGGTTTGGAACTTTCTCCTTGCAACCTGCTATTCCTCTCTTCATAGAGGAGCTTCACCATCTCTTTCATATCAAAGAAATCCTTTCTGAAGGTCTTTTCATCTTCTATAATGTTTGTAGGTTCTCCTTCATGAGACATGATCTACAGAGTCTCAACTGCAACTTGAGGCTGAACTCATGTTCAATATTGTGGCAACCTTGCTCTCCTTCTCCTTGAGCCAACTTCAGGACTTCCAACTAGATTTCCTTCACCTCTTTTGAGTCTTAATCTTGTAAGCATGACATAAACTTGAAAACAATTAAATCCTTCTTTCACAAAAAAAAAACCCTAGTGCTCTTATACAAAATTGATCTGATTTAGAATATCATTTTGCAATACTAAGATCTTTTTTAGATTATAAACAAAAATCTTTCATTCTGCTTAAGGTTTCATCGATTTTTGAAAGTGAAATGAAGAGTTTTAATGTTAATTTTATGAACAATTTAACATAAACCAGAAACTGAAAAATGACATAAACATATACATAATATCATCAAAAACACATTATAACAAGCACATGATAAAGGAGTTCACCCCTCCTAATATATGTCTCCTTGGTCCATCTTCCAATGTCTTGGGCCTCTCTATTACGCTCAAAATTGTAAAAATTCGTGTTTAAAAGGCTCATATGCTTTTGAAACCTACTCCTATGAGTCCAAAATGTTCAAAAATGGCTATCTATCCTCTTTTTCATCCAATTTGGTGGAAAAATGAATTATGTCAGTCTTCTCCTCCTCCAAATTTGGCTAACTGCCAATTAAATTCATTATTTGGAGCTAATTCTAGTAGTTCTGTCGAAATTAGTGGTCTCGCCAACTTCCCCACCTATCTTGTAGTTAAGGCCAAGTGGTCACACGGTGGTTAGGTCCAGTGTTTAAGGCGACAGTTCTGGAAGCTCCACTCCAAATTGCAATCGGCAAAGTCCTGCGGGCTTATGGACTATGAACTAGGCAGACGATATGCGATTTGTGATATCAGTGGACCTGATGGACTATTAAACTGTAGCCTATAACTTATCATATCTACATCCTTTCACTAATCAGCTGGAAAAACCAACGGTCCTATACATGTGAGGCCCGTCCTGTTGCGATATCGAATCACAACCTGATAACTGTCAGGAGTCGATTCTGTAGTTTCATTCTCTTTTGTGATGTGAACCTTCCGGGAGATGATTCTATAATGTCAACCCACTTCCTTGTTGCAAATTTTGATTGCGACTATCGCATCGCACCCTGGCTTGTTCTCGGGATGCTTTTTAATGCTGACCTACCTCTTATTGCGATTTGTGACATGCAGGGGCCAATGGAAGCTTACCACTTGGCGCCTCCTCATTCAATGAAGGACCTTGCCACATCATCCAATTCTACCATGTGAGCAAGTCAAACCTGAACTTTGACTTGCTATAAATTCTGCATACAAGCTCAGATTTGAGTGTTGTTCACACCGTTGGAATGAGAATGACAAGCTCTTCAATATGAAGCTAAGTATAAAAAGGTTCTAACACTTTGATTTTTTAGCATAATTTTGAGCACTTGATCATGAATGCACGACCGAATATGTGCTATGTAGTTAACCATGTTAGTCAAGTGATGGTTAGGCCTACCATGCTGTATTGGAAGGCAACAAAGCATGTGTTGAGATACCTCAAGGGCACTACTCAATATGGATTGTGGTACAGACAAACATATGGAGTGAAGCTTCAAGGCTTCACTGATGCAGATTAGGAAGAGACTCCATATGATAGAAAGAGCACATCAGGAGGGATCTTCAGTATTGTGCTAGTGGTAGTTTCTTGGAACAACAAGAAACAAAGATTGGTTGTACTCAATTCAGCAGAGGCAGAGTACATGGCTTAAAGTCAGGAAACATGTGAGGCCATTTGGATGAGGAATATTTTAGTTGGCTTGTTTGGTTAATAGATGGATTAACAATGATTTACTGCGATAATTAGAGTTGTATCAAAATCTCAGAAAAATTCAGTTTTTAATGATCAGTCCAAGCATATTGATATTTGATATCATCATCTCTGAGATTGTGTATTGAGGTAGGTTATCTTGTTGGAGTACATTCCAAGGGAGGAGCAAGATGCTAACATTTTGACAAAGGCATTGTCAAGATGTAAATTGTAGTTTCATAGAGACATGATTGGGGTAGCTGATAATCCCTTTCTTGTTGATAGGTAGTGTTGAGAAATGGCAACAAGAAATTCCAGTTTAATTTGTCCTCGAATTAAACTGTGAATTAAATATAATTATATTCTCATAGCAATTTGTAAATAGTTCATTAAGTTTGATTAGCTTAATTAGCTTAGGAATTTTGAGTTGGAAGTCATGTATATGTTCTCCATAAATTTTAGGGGTCGAGGATGAGTTTAGTTGAGTTCTAATTCGAATAACTTAGTTTACTGAGTTATAGACAGTTAAACTAGTTCTAACTATTTGTTGAACTAGTAGAGGATTAGTAGTTAGTTAGTGCACTGGTGCATCCAGAGGTGCTACTCCTGATAACTAAAGATTCACTCATCGGAAACTCATGCATGTCAGATTTGAGAAAGACCCAGTTGAGACTAGAGTGTAGGGAAAATGTACTATCAGTTGTAGAATGATTTGGGTTATACAGATCATGCATGCAATAAGAAGAGGACCTAGTTTTAGATTGTGTAGCTGTGGAGGAAGGAATTCCCAATTAATTCGAGGTTAATTCCTCTAGGAATTGCGCAAGGAAACAGGGTCTCAACAGGTAGCATAAATTGACTAAGTCTTGTTCAGTGTGAGCTTGTGAGGCAGAGAGTTGATCATACTTGTGTAGAATTATTCTTATGAGAACAAGCTTTGTATTATCACTTAGATTTCTGATTAATGCAATAGATAGTTAGTGTTTTGAGTAGTAAACAATTGTGCTATGTGTCTTTGATTATCTTCCTCTTGCCGATTATTTTTTTCATCGATTCTTGTTTTTTGTTGTTTAAAGAGTAGAGTAGATTGTTGTCTTGTGTTTTAGTACATTACATGAGCTGTGAATCTACAGGAAAATATACATAAATTACATGAACTAAAAAATAAGTTGACAAAAATACATGGAAAAATATATGAGCATACTTGATACAATAATATTTGATAAACTAAATTTCATCCCACAACCTATAATAAGGCAAATTCCTAAAAAGAAAAATTGCAGTAAAATAAAATAACAATACTTGAAATGGTCACAGAAAAGTCTAAGTTTCATATTGAAACTATCTTCACCTCCCATTGCCTCACAAATTTAGAAGAATCCCCATTATGATCTTCATGGCAAGTAAAACCCCATGTAAGCACATTATGGAAGTGATGTAACGAACTACACATACATGATAACAGGGACCAACATAAGAATGTTGAAAAGCATTGACCATGCTACCATTATGTTTATTTATTTGAATGAATTTGGTGTACCTACTATTAATAATTTAAGGGCGATGTTGATATAACTTTTGTTGGTTTTCATTTTAAATATTTTTTGGTGATCTTTTTAACAACACACATATTGGAATATTTTCTTGGTTAGTTATTTTACTCTCTCCATGTGTTAGATATGGAACTCTCTATTGGTTAGCTTTTTTTCCTACTGTAAAATAATCTTTGTAATTCCAATGCTCACTTATATTATAAGAATTTATTTGCATTACCATGGGTAACAATGGAACATTAGATCATATTTTCACTTACAATAATTTATTTTTATGACTAAGAAACTATAAGATATTCAAGCATATCTAGACTTACAATAATTTTATGGGAGAAAATTAAGTTATTGAAAGATCCCAGTAGGTGGGAAAACTTGTCATTAGACTAGAGGTATTGTGGTCTATATTTGTGGAAAGGCCTCATAAGGGTTTGAACCTCCATGCTATTGGAGGCCCATTAGACTAGCTAAAGAGAGTAAATGTGTATGACCCTGTCATTGGATCAAAGGAATTGTGGTATGTGTTCATGGAAAGGCATAATGGGAATTTGAACCTACATGCTATTGGGAGGAATATATGACTATTTGAAGAATCGAATGTGGACAACCCATAAAGAGGTTATTATGCTCTCATATTATTCCCACTCATAGTCACCAAAGATGCTTCCATGTTAACAAATTGTTGTAGTGGCTACAACCACCCTCCAAAATTTTGCCTTAGCTTCGTTTTGGAGCCTCCCTACCAACCATCCTAGCAGCACGTCTTGCACTATCAAGTACATGAGCTTCATTGGTTTTTTAGTAGCTTTCCAGCTTGTGGATGATGGTTTGTTTCACTCCCCTCATAGGCTGCCATCCTAGACTTGGGTTAGCTACTGGCTGGGTAGCTCTCTCAGAAAATTGTGCAATTCTGGAGGGGAACCAGCCTTCCCTCCAGAAATTGCACAAATATGACTGGAATTCTACTGGGCTCAGAAATTATGAAATCTTGTCAAGTAGTTGTCCTCTGGAAAATTGCGCAATATGGCCCAACATTGCAACTTAGCCTAGAAATTGCACAATTCTAGGCAGCAGTCAAATACTCCTCCCAAAAATTGCACAATCCCTCTGAAATCCAACCCAGCTTCCTCTATCCCTTTTATTGGTGGCTTTTCTTATACAATTAGGAAATAAAAGGGAAACATTCAAACAAATTAAAATCTCAAGACCTAGAGGAGGATAAGAACTTCTTTCCCCAGGATGAGAGAGTGGCCCCTAAAAGAAAACATAAGAAAGAAAATAAGAAAATCATTGAAATCAAGCTCAGGATGTGAAACAGGGTGAAAAATAAAACTTCCCTTCCCAAGATGAGAGAACAATACTCATGAAAACAAAAACAAAAAAAATATGAAGCTCCAGACCTGGAGCAAGGTCATAAAAACTTCCTTCCCCGGGATGAGACAATAATCCTACAAAAATAAGAAAAGAAAATAAAAAAGCAACCAAAGACTCTAATACTTAGGACTTGGATCAAGGTGTAAGACTCCTTCCCCAAGACGAGAGATCAATCCTATGGTCAATGTTTGTTGTACTTTTGTGCCTTTGATAGCATCCCCTGCAACAATGCCAAAATGTTGGTGTCCAAGTATGAATCATGAAATCCACCCAAACCACATTTAATTGTCAACTCAGGGTTCTACCATTTGGTTCAAGGCTATCATGCACTGTATGCGCAGGCCATAATTTCACTACCCAGCAGTGAACATTAACTATAAATTCATCAATGTGTAACCACAAGCAATATTGTAACAACAATAAGAGTAACGTCAAGTGATAATTGTAACAACAAATATGAGTAACAACAATAAGTTCTCACAACAACACACTAATAAACATTCACGACAATAATAAACTTATAGAAGTAAACCTAACACACATCTAATCCAGAAGCACCTGGTCAAGAGAGCGGGACTAACTCCCTGATCAGGGTTGTGGTGAGATCAAAGAACCACGAGATACTCAGAAGACCAATTTATCATTAATTAAAGAAATATTACAATTGTTTTGTTATAAACTCGAATTTAGATTATTCTCTTGCAAACTTAATGCCTCTTAACAGTGTTGGATTTCACATCGTGCAACTCTACTTTATACAATTTGTCAATGATACAATTCCTAGAATTACGATATTGTCTACCCTTAATTACAAGGTGGTTTTCAAAATGAAAAAGGAATGTTAAAAAGATAGCAGTGTTTCAATCGAAGGGTTGATTTATTGTTGCAGCCAATATGCAAGAATATTTTTGCCAATTTGATATCATCATTCATTGAATCATTGTCCTCGTCATTCGCCCTTTAAATCTGCAAAAATAATTGAATTAGCAGGTCACCTTGGTAATAATCCCCTACAACTATGCTTCATTGACCAATAATCCATAAAAAAAAAATGATGATAGGTGTACCTGTGCAATTTAAGATATCGATTAACCACTATTGGTGTGAAACGGATGAAAGGACAGGGTAAAAAGGGTGAGTAAAAGTATGCAAATCTAGCCACCAACAATTACATACACACATCAACTATTTCCTTTTCACGCTAATACCAAGCATGTTTCCTACAACTGCTCACACATGTCAACCACATGCTCCAAATATCAAGACAATCATACTTATAAATTTGAAATAAACCTTACCAAGACTAACAATCATATCATAATCCGTAGTCAACTCATAGTCATTAGACATAACACTACAACTTTCACCTACTACAGTCAACTACATATCAAATATCTCAACACATGTATAACTACAACCATCTTAAAACAAGATCATTTGAAAACATACTCATATTATGCAATTCATCAAACATTCAACCAACTTGCAACCATACCATGTTAAGTAAATAAACTAGACAACATAATCAAGCAGTCAAGTACCAAATATATGACATAAGAAAACTCATACCTTAACACATCTTAGTAGGGGCTATCTTGTCTGCATAATCAATCTAGTTAGAAAGATATAACTTTATGACTTGTCAACTCAAACATAAATAAGATCACGATATCCATAACACTAACTAACTAACATGTATCTCAGTGGGGACTAGCTTGTCTGCATAATCAATCTAGTTAGCAAGATATAACTTTACAACATGTCAACTCAAACATAAATAAGATCATGATATCCATAACACTAACTAACTCATATGTTAACATCATAAACTCGTAATCATTTATCATTTATGTATAGAAATCACATATGTACAATCGGTCTAGATCAGTAACACACAATGCAACACAATAAGTTGACTCATACCTTGATGTCATAACCCTAACCATCTGCATAAGCCAATCCAATTTAGCATGATACATCTGACATCAAAATATTAATGAAATAACCCTAATCATGAAGTTACTAGCATATAAAAACCATAAGTTATATATCATGCTCATTGACAACATATAACCTAATCTTCAAGCTATATAACATAAAACAACAATAGAAATGCATACCACCGTAGATTACTATCATTCTTGACTATCTAACACATGTGCATATGACTATACTAATCAACTATCATCTATCACGTATGTAACCATAACATCAAAAACATGTACATAAACCTAATGTATATAAACCTAATGCATATAACAATCCTTGACTTACATACCTACATGCCAAAGATACAATACCTGTATGACGATCTACTCTTACCCCAAAGTCCAATGCCACAACCTCATTATGATGATTTTCATCTCTTTCTCTATCTCAACCAACACATTAGCATCATAACAACCAATATCACCATGATGACCTAAATTGCATATAATGAATTCACAAGGCATGTTTGACCTACTATTCACACATAACTATAACCAAGACCATACATATATAATAACTGCATAATCAACCATACATGCAAGAAGACATACTCCATGACAACACCTTCAACCTTCACATGGCGATATCACTAAAACCATGATGAACACCATGAAAATGCAACAAGCACATGGACTACATGGATAAGGAATACATATGCAACCAAAATGAAAGCATAATCAGCACACATCCCAAGGAGAGCACAACCACGCTCTAATACCACTCTATAACACCCTCCTCCCATATCTACCGAAGCAACTAGGTAGTCGGGGTAAACATGAAACACGAGGCTACTATGATATGATTAAACATCCTAGGTGACCTTAAGGAAATGGAATCGACGGAAACACAACACATAGACCTCCCTCAGGTGCTTTACGACCCCCATGAGCTAACCCACCACTCTAGGTGTCCAATCCCTAAGTTAACCTAGAATTTAGATGAATTTACCCCAAAGTCGCTCCCATGACAAGGCATGCATGCGACGGTAACCCTATAGTCACTCCCACAGGCTTTCCTGCTAGTGACTAGAGAAACAATTTGCCAGTGCTATGCCATTGACTCCGGGATTTGAGCCACTTGTTCAGGCCTAGAGCCCAATTCACTGCCTAGAATTAAACCATCTCTTCAAATCAATGAAGTACCATGGAAATGATAGTAATGAAGAAAATACTTGTTCAATACATTGATTGGACCCCTACTAGCCATAACAAACAATTTTTCAAACACCTAGTAAATATGCAACCTATAGGTGTAAATAACATATTTGAGCATAGGGGTCTCATACTTACTTGAGATTCACCGTAAAGCATTGTTTCCTTATCCCATTAACTTCCATCCCATCCATTAGGTCATAGATACATTGTTCATTCATTTACAAGTAAAAACATGATGAGATCCACACATAGCTACTTTCATAAAACACATACATAACCAGCATAATAGCAGCAAGAATACTCATGAAAGTACAACCATATAGACTACATATAATCCATTAAATGGCTCATTGAAATATAAGGATAAATAACCTTTCATTAATGACACAAAATCCAAACCCAGGATGGGACTTCCACGTTCCACTCGACCATAGAATGATTGAGTCAAATCTCTCTTCAGTCGTTCACCCATGTGCAATATTCCAAGCATGAATGTGGGATTTCATAGAACACATCTATCAAAGCTCATCCAAGGCTTGCAGAGGCTATCCACCTCAACCCATCAAACAGTGATTCCACCTCACGGTCGGACATCACAAAACCATCGTTAAATCGGTCTCTATCCCAACCATTTAGGGCTCTAGAGCATTTTTCGAACCCGGCTATGGGACTATTAACTCAACCCAAAACTTTTACCAGGCTCTAGAGCATTTGTCCAACCAAGGCTATAGGACTAGTAGCTTAACCCACCAAAAGGGCTCCAGAGTATTTGTCCAACCTAGGCTATGGGGACTAGTAACTTAACCCAAGTTTCCTCCACCTTCTTGCTCCAAGAATCCAAGTATTCCACACACTCCAAGAGTGCTCCAAGAATAATCTAAGTATCCAAGAGTATGAGAGAGAGAGAACAAAAGAGAACATCGACACATAATTGACTAAGTATTGACCACTGATCCTCATAGGCCTTTTCAATGAGGCGTCTATTTTCTTCATTTTCCATTATTTTTCTTCATTTTCCTCCTCACATGCAACCTATGACCTTTCACCTCCATTTTCTCCTAATTTCCATTATTTTCATAAATTAAATCACAATTAATGCCTCATGGATTTCCAAAGCCTTTTCCATAATAAACTGAATCAACACCCATTAGGATGTTTTCCCTACCATTCATCTTGGAATACATCTCCCATAACCATGGCTTTTTATATATTTTTACATGGATTTTAACCAGGGTTGTTACAAACGAAAGGTGCTTTATGGTGGATAATCTCAAGTTTGAGTACACAGAGTGTTAGATCTAAGACATTTGTGACCCACATTGTAAATAAATATTGTGTCCTGCAAGACAAAAGAGTTGTGAGAGAAGAGAAAAACAACACAAGAAGAAATAAATATAATAGATGCCAAAAAGAGGACTTAAAAGAAGAGGAATGGGAGGAAGGCATGAGGGGAAGTTGTAACATATACATATTGATGGAAGGGCATGCAATAATATTTCCCGAGGAGCATAATCATGTGGTTTTCATATAATAAAATGGAATTGACAAGCATTATAAAACAATATTGAAAAAAGATATACAAAATAAAGTGTGCAATGAGAACTAGGAAAATACCGATTTTCAATTGATACTTATCAGCTGCTTTTGGACTACAATTTGTAATGAATTTTTTATTTTCCCAAAGAAGTTTGCAAATAAATCCACATATGGTCATGAATAAGGTTGAAGGTATATTACAAATATATAATCATCACCTAGTGCATATCATTTTTATACTCAATACTTACAACACTTTTGAGCCTATGAATTTCCTTCGATTTTTTGTATGATTTGTCACAATGCCATTCCTTCTATCATATAAAAAGAAATGATTGAAATTTGAATGACAAAAAATCCCCTCTTATAATGGATGTCATACTAAATCTAACTAGATGGATAAATTAAATAGGTGGAGCCTAGTATCATACTATTAAGTGATTTGTGATACACAACAGTTGAAAGACTACTGCCAATTATTGGTCAGACTCGCTAAGTAACCCAATCCAAAAATTATCGCCAAATTTATTATTTGAAATAGGTAACATGAGTTAAATTCTAAATCTCATCAACAACTTGAAATTCAAGTCTAAGAGACACTCCCACTTGCAAAAAACTAAGAATATAAAGAAATACAGAACAAAATACAGATGAAATTGTGAAGAACAGGTAAATTCATTTTTTGAGGCTCTTCTAAGCAGCAATTCCAAAAATTATAAGAACAACCAAGAAAAAAGATGAACATATATTGGGAAGAAACTTTCCCTTTCTGTACAAAAATAAAATCTTCTACATGCTAAACCACACTTGCATTATTTGATAAGATACAAAAGAAAAATAATTTGCATGATAAATGGTAGTTGCATTTTTTATTAGATATAGGTGGACAAATTTATCAAAACCCAATCTATAAGGGATTCACATTTGGCCTCCAAAATATAAAAGGGAAAAGAAAGGCAAATTATGTTTCTAGCAACTTTTAAGAGTTTAACTGTGAAATTTTGGAAAAGTTGTAGAGACACTCCCACTTGAAAAAAATCAAAATATAAATAAATACAAATGAAATTGTGAAGAATAAGTAAATTAATTTTTTTGATGCACATCCAAGAAGCAGTTCAGTAAATTATAATGACAATAAGGGAAAAAAATGAACATAGATTGGGGGTAAACTTTCCCTCTATGTAGAGAAGTAAAATTTTCTACATGCTAAACCATAATTACATCATTTGATAAGATACATAAGAAAAATAAACTGCATGCTAACCCGCAATTGCATTTTTTATTAAATAAAGTTGGACAAATTGGTTAAAAATCAATCTACAAGGGATTCACATTTGACCTCCAAAAAATACAAGAGCAAAAAAAGGAAAAATATATTTCCAACAACTTTTAAGAGTTTCCAGCAAAATATGTTTCTAGTGAATTTATTTGAATTATTATAGGTTTGATTCTTACCTAAAATGAAAACCTAAAACAAAGGATCAAAATCATTAGTGGCATTAAGAAATGCATAGATTCATGTTTCCAAAAGGAAAAACCTTGTTAGCAACAACACACCTATTCCCACTAGCTTCTCGTCCTCTTGAAAGGTTATGCAACACATGTAGTAGACAAAAGGGCTAAAGGAACAATTCCATCATATGCCATGAATATCAACACCATGATGTTTGAAAAACGTGAAACGTATATTGTTCAAAAAAATATTGACACAGTGACAGAACATGGGCATTAATGAAAGCCATTCTTTTTTAGACTAGTTTTCGCCAACAATGGGTACAACCTACTTAGAACAAGACCATTAATGTTTATTGATGGTGGTGGAAACCTTGCACTCTCATGGATAAATCATGCGATGAAGAAACCTACTACGATCATAACCAGGGTGAAGGCATTGCTCGGGACATGTAATACCATAATTGGGGCGCCATATGTGAAATTTTCATTGGAAGGAAGATGACGAAAATAAGTGCTTATGGTTGTCTAGATTTATCTAGCCCAACGTCAGAAAGGAATGCTTATCAGTGTAAACATAAATAGAATAGATCAAAAAATTGAATTATCTTTAAATTACGAAAAAGTGTTTCTAAAGCAATGGTCAATGACTTTGGAAAAAATGTAATAATCAATAAGACCGCTAAAACGTATAAAATAAAACTCAATAATAAAACTCTTATTTATATATATACATTTAGACTACTACACACACACACATTACCAAATTAATATTTTAATTATGTTTATTTTCATATAAATATCTAAATATTATTCACTATGTAATTGTGTTTTTATCGAAGAACAATTCATATTATCCACAATAATTTTCAAATTTCATCAACATTTTAAATCCCAAAGTGGATCCATTATCAAGACTATGTTTGAAAGAAAAAGCGAAAGCAGAGAGACTAAGAATAAATAAATACAAAAAACTAACAAAAATGGAATGCAAATAAAACAGAGATGATCAACTCAAAACCTAAAATACTAATATTACTTTAATAATATTATTATTAAAAGTAATTATAAATTTATAAGCATTATATATAAAACTAAGAACTAAATAACTAAACAAATAATAAAATCAATAATATGTTTATAACCAACTTAAGTAATATTATTAAAATTATTAAACTACTATTTAATTAAGAAACTAAAGACGTTGAAAAGATGATATTTGGAAAATGTAAATAGGGACGTCAAAAAAGTGTATAAAGAGATGATTAACAAAATAAGAGAATTTGAAATAAGGGGAACTATCCAAACAATGATTTTCACCCAAAGATGTAATAATTTATTTTTTAATGTGTAATCATAGATTTTAAATATTGCATGAAATAAAAGCTTCAATTTTTTTACTATTGCAAATCAAAATGGGAGTCATTCAACACATAATCCAAGACAATATGGTAGAAAAGGTTGGACTACAAATTTTGTGAGCACTTGTCTTTTTCTTACTTAATGTTTCATATGCATTTTAATAATTATATTTTAATTAATTTACAATCATCCATGGATGTTTTCTACTAATTCATAATATAAAAAGAACATTCATCCAAACATTTAATTGGCATTGGATTTTATATGGGGAAGCGAGTATATGTTAAAGTATAAATTAAGGTTAATGAAACAATTTGTAAGAAGCTATGTTGCCATACTTATATTATATCATAATTAAAGGAACAATAATAATCTTTTCATTGTATATTTCATTGTCATAGATTATTGGGTGGAGCCACCAAAAAAACATGTTCAGATATGACATGACACATTGTTTTGAAAAAATGTGTATTGTGTATTAATCATTCACTATTATGGTATATTTGTTTTTTACGTCGTCATGTATATATTATAATATAAATGTAGATATAGTAATTGTACTTTATTTATATGTTTCTAAAAGAACATGTAGAGATGACACACAATAAAGTTATTCAATAAAATATTGCAAATAACCCAATTACATTATCTCTTACAAATGATGAAGACCGAGACATGCAAACAACTCAAACGATTGCCACAACACAAGACATGAATGATGAACATATAATTGAATGATACATGTTTTATATTTTGCATACGTGACTTTAAATTAAGACAAGTTGCTTAATTTGGACATAATGCCCCAATTGGTATGACCATAGGTCGTCAATAATCGTTATAATTATTTATTGATGATTATTGTGGCCCTTTATGTCATCCTATTTTGTATGAAAATGATGTCTTGTTTTTATCTAATAAAAAGTTTTTTTTTTTTTCTATTGTAGTCTGTAATGTTGTAAAATGTCGTGTTCCAACTATTTACATATGGATAATTTACATTATTACAATGAATATGAGTATTCTAACCAAACACGTTAATTAAAATATTAAAATCTTATTATCTGAACCACTCTAGATTAACAAAAAAATAAAAAACATTTTAGTGTCTTTAATCACACATATTTTTTTGTTATAGTGACTATGTGTCAAAACCTATGCTAACAATAGCAGAGGCACTAATGAATGTTTTTCTAATATTTTTTCCCAATATTTAACACTAAAAACCTCCATTAAAGCCTCCACTAAGTGATGTTATCCTTATAGTCAAATCACATCAGGAATAAATGGAATAATCCTCACCATCTTATTTTCTAAAAGGCCAATTGGCATACAATGACGAACATAATATATCATAGGGTGTTTATAGATTCACAATGATTAATTTATGAGATAATTGTCTTTTATCAAAAAAATTGTTCAGGATTCACCTAATTTAAATTGGACCACCTTTACATGAGCCAAGTAATACTCCATTTTTGTAAAATGAGAGATGCTAATCTCTTTCTCAATTTGCACAACTAGACTTTCATAGCAAACAAAAAATTATCTTCCTTTGGGATTTATAGAGCAACCAATATTGTTTATATGAAAGCAAATATCTCTAGAGAAATAGGTTGTTATAGCTCTTACAACCTTGTACTTCTTCTTGTTGATGAACAACTTGTATTAATCATCCATTAGATTTGGAATTACAATATTGATAAATTTCCAAAGCATTTTACTCTTCAAAAATATTTCTATATCTTGTACCCACATATTAGAGTTATAGCCATTTAGAACCATTTGTTCGTCATTGGAACTCATGATGTTTATCTACAAATCTAAACCTTGATTTAATTTGTAATTCAAAAGCTTTAAGTCAATATACTAAATATATATGACCTATTGGGAAAATGTGCAAGTGAAACCCTCCAAAAGACTTGTGGAAAACATGTTTGGTCTTAAACCAATAGATATGCTACTATGTTGGAGAACCATAAAATATGTAGATCTAGGAGCTATAGATTCCAAAAAGAGGTGGTGCCTTTACCATTACATCTTTGAAGAAGACGTGAGCATAGGATAAAAACATAGAGTCACGCAATAATCCCATGTATAGTTTCATTTTAGATCAATCCATAAGACATTTATATATGTCACTAAGTTGTAACTAACTCCCTTGAAGTGAGAAAGGTACAATCAATTTTGACTGGATAAGATGCACATGTAACCCATAGCATATGCACTAGTCAATTATAATGGTCAACTTGGTTGACTAAGTGAATGCCTAATAGAACGTTGATTCAACCTATTAATCAAATATCCTAGTCAAATATTGAGTGTCTCTAGAAGATTCAAAGGTGTGATAAGATTGTTATGCTAACAATATGTAACATTGTAAGTAACTAATAAATACACTCTTGAAGGTATCTAAGACATAGGTGATGTGTCTTATGCCATGTCACATATTTCCATATAATTTCCATTTGTGTCCTTTTCAAATGAAAGTGTGAATTTGTTAAATTCAAATACAACCAACTTGAGTTGAAATTTAGGTCCCATCTCTCTCCCTCTCTCTCTCCACGCGTTCCTTCTTAAATCATCATATCAACATATATATTATATATATATAATGTATATATAATATATTATATATATATATATATATATATATATATAATATATATATATATATATATATATATAATATATATTATATATATATATATATATATAAAAATATATATATATATAATAACCAGAGAAGTAACAACCGTGACTATCACAGGGATTAAAGACTCCAAGTCCAATCCATTGAAAATATATTTCATTGAACCTTCATTAGCTTATACATCTTAATGAACCTTCACTAGCTTAAAATTGTCCTGAGGTGTTTAAAATTACATGAAAGTGTACAAGGAATGACATATGATTGATGACATATGGGATCCCTTATGCATTCATTCTAAGCAATGAAATCTAGAGCAATAAGTCAAAGTTCCTATTGCCCTTCAGGACCATATTTTTTCCATTAAGAATAAGTCATGTGCATAAATACATTGATTTAATAAAATGCACACCAAAATATTCATAAGGGCATTACAATCGATCTTTACTTGTTTTTGAAATATGACATAACTAAAATCATTAAACTAATATTCTTGTGCAAGTTATGGATCTAGTAAGTTGACCTCTAACCATGTTTTGACCAAAACTAACTATCTTCACCCAAATATAGGCCCGATCGTCATTATAAAGTCAACTTGAATTATTAAAATTAGAGAGTGTGTGTTTCATCATTACATACCTTCGAATATTTCAGTATTTTTAATTTGACACCTAAACTTTATTATATGCAAGAAAAAAAAACTACAAATTTACTTTACTTCATAGCATAAAAATAAGTTTTGAGTGCCTTAAGGAAACACATGCCAAGATCTATAGTTAATAATAACTGGAAATAAAAATATTTCAGGATGGAGCTACTATCCTTTTCTATGTCCTCAATGTTCAATTTTCCAAAATCAATCTTATCTAGTCAAATATAAGTTTTGTAAAATAACATCTAATGTTATTTTCCAATTTTCATAGTTCATAGAAAAAATACATTAGACTAGGGCCAAATCAAGTACACGCAACATATAGAATTTGGATAAAGAAATAACAACACCATACTGAAACTATTTATGCATGCATTAGGTCTGACAAATCTACTCAACTATTTTATCCAAGTTTAAATGTGATGAAAAAATACTTGCCAAAGAAAAAATATACATGCTAAAGGAAATCTAAAGAATGGACAAGACATCCTAGCCATTTTATCATGTTCATAAGTAATCACCCTATAGCCCCTACAATTATTTAAATCATATCTGGGAATAAATGCAAAATAAAAATAATTGATTGCAAAAATATTCCTAACTTATGTACATTAATAGAACTCTTACAAGATTGATTTCCTTTAAAGGGATGTTTTGCATCAGTTTCCCTCTCTACATTATACAACATCACAATAAAAGAAAAAATAAATGCACTGTTGAAGGTATATGAGACATGGGTGATATGTCTCTTGCCATGTCATATCTTTTAATGTTGCATCCATCTTAAATACAATGTGCAAAGTGTATTATCCATCTACATTTTTTCGAATGAGAGAATGGATATGTAAAAGTCACCAATGTTGAACATGATCTTGAAATTTCCTTACATATCCTTTGTAGAATTCTCTCTCTCTCTCTCTCTCTCTCTCTCTCTCTCTCTCTCTCTCTCTCGTTAAAGAAAGATGTGTATAGGAATAGGATGGAGAATAAATGACCATAATTAATGGGATAAAAACAAAAATTAGTTTATTAGATAGTAAAATGCTAAGATCTATCTTCCATTTAATTCCTCCATTTTCAATTTCGTACTATCTTTCTATCATTTCACATTATCGTAGTATTTTTCAGATGTTGTCTTCCAACATACTTGATAATTTTGGAACCACAACACAACATGTCTCCACTAGAAGTTAATTTCATGTTGATATTCATCTTTCATTCTAGTTCAAGTTTTCTCTTGATTTTAAAGCTTCTCTTCAATGTCCTCATTATTTCAACACTCTTCCTCCCCTTCTTCAAATGAAGCCCCCCACTAGTCTCCTCATCATCACCTTGCATTTCATCTACACATTTCTCTTCCATTTCTTTAGCCATCTTTGGAATATCCTATAGAATTAGCTCATCCTCATCACCCTGCTCCAAAACTTTCATTTCAATTGACTTTTCATCATCAATATAGACATTTGAGTCTATCAACTTGCATAGAAAACTTGGAGCATTGTAATCAAACTTCTTTCTAGGTGACTTCCCACTTTCCTTTTCTTTCTATTGCTTTTCACCTCCCTTAAAAGTTGTTGAATCAAACTCCATTACACTAACCTCTTCTAGATTTTTCTTTAACATCCCCTTCAGGCTTTACATCCCACATCGCATGATGACTTTCCTCCTTCATCTCTTGCTTCTTCCATGCACTTTCAAGATGAAATTCTACAATATTTTCATGGGCAATTTGTTTTCCAATTCCTCCATTTTCTTTCCCATCGTACTTGGTCAAACTTCACCTAAATTTGAATCTTCTCCTTCTCAAGTTTAGGAGTCATAGAAAATGATGGGTCAATTTCTTTCACATCAAACAACCTTACCTACCTAGAGTACCATTTGTTATCTAGAGGTGATGTTCCCATTGACATTAGGAGTATTCCAAAGAGATTTGTTGTGGCCAATGTTGAATAGTAGAATACTATAAAATTTCAGGTGCTTATTCTTTAGAGAACACTTTCACAATGAGATTGATTTTGCCTCTACTCTACTAGGGATAATATTGCTCATTGTTAGTATCTTGATGCACCAACACCTTTTTAATCACTTAGGGAACCCATCTTGATTCATGGTAAGTTTGCTCGGAATGCAAGTGCAATTTGCCACCTTGCTAATTTACAAGGTATCATAGCATGGAGACAACTTTGAACCATGCACTTCTAAAAAATACAAGCTATTAGAAAGGATGAAAGAGGCAAATTGCTAGGTTATTACGGAAAAAAGAAGATCAAAGGTAGATTAACACTACTGGTTTGTACCTCTTATGACAAGAATTTGACATGGAGTAAATGTGGTTTTCGATGATAGAAATATTTTCCTAGAAAAATCTCATTTCATTGAAAATATTGACGAATCTAGTGTTCAACAATTTTAAAAAATGGTTTCAACATAATTATTATTTAAAAAATAAAAATAAAATAAAATAAATTAAGAATGATAGAAATACTTAATAAGTTCAGCTTTATCGTGAAGACATAAAAGTCAAATATGCCAAGGTTATATTTAACATAATACAAACTAAAGATAAATCCAAAGTTTGAAAAAAGCCACTTTACCGAAATAAATAGCGGTTAAAAAACTAGAATAAAGTTTAAAGCCACTCTACCAAAATAAAGCCATAGAAATTAAAGATAAGTACAAAGTTTCTAATATATCAACGTACCACAAAAAAAATTCAATAGAAATCAAAGATAAGTAATATTCAATGTAGTAAATAAAGGATGGATAGAACTTTATGTAGTCGGTTTTTTTTAATTGAAGAGAGGGAAGTAGCAACTGTGTTGGGCTAAGTAGATTTCAATCATTATAATTATTTAGATGGGTATTTGTAGTTCTCAACATCAAATAATGAATT
>APFE031429858.1:1718-50115 GCA_000404065.3 Pinus taeda | reverse complement strand
GTTCTGTGGTTCCTGAAAGTGGAGCAGAAAATCTAGTGGTCTCTGGAGAGAAGACCATGTTGTGGCATCAAAGGCTTGGACATATTGGAGAGAAGGGCCTTTAAATACTTCATGGCAAAGGTATGGTAGAAGGTATGAGTAATAGCTCTTTGGATTTTGATTTCTATGAAAATTGTGTAAATGGGAAGCAAAATCGGTTTACTTTCCCCTCTGGTGGTAAGAGGGTGAAATAGATATTAGAGCTTGTGCATAGTGATGTGTTTGGACCCATGAAGGTTCCATCACTAGGTAATTCTATGTACTATGTATCATTTATAGATTACTTCTAAAGGAATACATGCATATATTTCCTTAAGAATAAATCTAAAGTCTTTGACAGGTTTAAAGGATTTAAGGCTCTGGTGGAAAAATAGACAAAGAAGAAGATAAAGGTGCTGAGGACAGATAATGGTGGATAGTTTTGCAACAAGGAATTTGAATAATTATGTAAGAAGTGTGGTATAGCACGGTAGAAGAATGCTCCATATACACCTGAGAAAAATGGAGTTGTAGAAAGAATGAACAAGACGTTGATGGAAAGGGCAAGAAGCATGCTCAGTGGTGTCAGGTTTGGACAGGAATTCCGGGCAGAGGCAGTGGAGACAGCATGTTACCTGGTCAATAGATCACCTTCATCGACGTTGGAGGATAAGACTCCATAAGAGATATGGACTCGTAAGAAACCCTCTCTTTCACATCTGAGGGTATTTGGATGTGATGCATATGTACATGTTCCAAAGGAGAAAAGAAACAAGCTGGACTGAAAATCTTAAAAGTGCATCTTTATTGGGTATAAGGATGGTTTAAAGGGTTATAAGCTTTGGAACCCAGTAACAAGGAAGGTTGTGTATAGCTGAGATCTGGTGTTCAGAGAGGTGAAAGATGTTATTAAACATGGAGTCCCATTAAAGGAACCTGTGAAGATAGAGTTTGAGCTAAAGGAGGAAGAATCAGACTCTACATCAGAAGAGGAATCACAAGATGAAGAGCCATAAACTCCGGTTGTGAGAAGATCAGTTCGAGAAAGAAGGCAGCCAAAAAGGTATAGTCCATCTACTTTCTATTCAAATTTTTCTTTTTCTATTACTGATGATGATCCCAGAACTGTGAAGGAAGCAGTATATTTAGAGGATGGCAAACTATGGAAAGAGGCCATGGTCGATGAAATGGTATCTTTGCAGAAAAATGAGGCTTGATATTTAGTGGAGTTTCCGACTAGAAGGAAACTCATTGGCAGCAAATGGGTGTTCAAGAAAAAGACAAATGCAAAAGGAAAGGTGGAGAAATACAAAGCTCAGTTGGTAGAAAAAGGTTATTCCTAGGTGCCGAGAATTGATTTTGGTGATATTTTTTCTCCCGTTGCCAAGGTAGCTTCTATTAGATTACTTTTATCTGTTGTTGTTGCTTTTGATTTTGACGTAGAACAAAAGGATGTGAAGACAACATTTCTTCATGGGGATCTGGAAGAAGAGATCTACATGAAGCAACTTGAAGACTTTGCGGTGAAGGGTAAGAAAGAATTGGTATGCAAGTTAAAAAAAACTATGGATGGGTTAAAACAGTCACCAAGGATGTGGTATCAGAAATTTGATACATTTATATGGGGACTTGGCTTCACTAGAAGCAAAGCAGATCACTGTGTATATTTTAAATTAATTGGTGATAGTGTTTTTTATCTGGTCTTGTATGTGGATGATATGTTGCTGGTTGGAAATGAAAAAGAAATTATCTAGGATTTGAAGACCCAATTTTCCTCCAAATTCGACATGAAAGATCTTGGTGCTGCAAACTATATTTTGGGCATGGAAATTAAAAGAGATCGAGTAAAATGAAAACTATGGTTAAACCAAAGGAAGTATGTCGAGACAATACTACAGAGGTTTGATATGCAAGATAGTAAACCGGTGAAGGTCCCTATTCCTGTAGGTGTAAAATTATCTACTGAATAGTGTCCTAAGACACAAGAAGAGGAAGAGAACATGTCCCGTGTTCCATATGCTAGTGCAATCGATAGCTTAATTTATGCAATGGTCTATACTAGACTAAACATTACACATGTAGTGGGATTATTGAGCAGGTTTATGTCAAAACTAGGGAAGGAGCACTAGACAACAGTGAAGCAAGTTTTTAGCTATTTGCTTGGCACTAGTGATTATGGTTTGTGCTACCAAGGAAGACCAATATTGGATAGAGTGTTGGATATTCATGGCTTTGTTGATGCAGACTGCGATGGATATCTGGATTAGAGAAGATCTACAAGTGGGTATGTGTGTAACCTATTTGGAGGTGCAGTCACTTGGATGAGTAAGAAACAATCTGTAGCAACACTATCAACTACAAAGGTAGAATACATGGCAGCCACTCATGCAAGCAAGGAATCAGTTTGGTTGCAGAGATTATGTTGAAGTATGGGGTTAGTACAGGGAGCTATAAGGATAGACTGTGATAGCCAAAGTGATATTTTCTTGGCAAAGAACCCTGCTTATCATTCAAGGACAAAGCACATCGATGTTCAATACCACTTTGTGAGGGATATGATAGAAGACAAAAAGGTGTTGCTAGTAAAGGTGGACACTTTGAAGAATATTGCAGATGCCTCGACAAAATTTGTGAGCTCTAAGAAGTTATCTTGGTGTAGAGAAATAATGGTTGTTTCAGGGCTAGATAAATGACTAAGCTCTCTTATGGCTCCTTGTGGAGAGAAAACAACAAGTGGGAGAATGTTGGGTTATGTTATATTCTTTCCACGACTGGTGCCCCTAGTTAACTGGGGGGTTAGAGGGCGGTCCCCCCTTCGTTGCATCGACTGTGCAGCAGGGGGGTCACATGGGGGTTTGAGCGGGGCAGTTAGCCCCCCACTACAGGGTCCAGGGCAGCAGCCCAGGGAAATTTTTTTGGACCCTATATTAGGTTGGGTAGACCTACCTATGGATTTGTGCATGGTTTTTCGACGGGATGGATTTCGATCCATGGTATTGGATACTTTGCCATGTATAAATATGTATTGTAACATTGAAAGGAACATAATGAAAAATCAAGCTAGTAGTCCCAGTTTTGGGATCCAGGGGAAAATCTCTGTGTATATGTGTTTTATGTGTTATGCTCTCACATTGTTTCTTTTCTGTTGTTAGAATTCGTATGTAGGTAATTTTTGCACGGCGTTAAAACCTATAGGTACCTATTATTTATTGTGGCACTATTCTTCAAAACATAGTACTAAGTTGTTCATTTTGTTATGAGAGTTATTCGAGAGAAGGACTTCAACAATTTCTAACATTGAACTCTAAAAGGTTTAACTTTTGGGCTAAATAATCTTGGATTGGGAACAAGTTGAAGTCACTTAAGCTAGATTCTTAAAAGCTTAGAAAATAAAATAAATTGTTCATTTCGTTAGGAAAATGACTCTAGACAATGATTTCAGAATGCAGAAACAACATTAAGGAATAGGAATACTAGTGCAATAGGAAATGTTTAGAGATGCTTTAATTCAAATGTCACACACATCAGAATTGGTGCAAATTGTTGTACTTAGAAGACTAAAATAATGGAATTTTAATAGAAAGGTTCACAATATGATTCTTGGGCCTTTCTTATGTTTCCCTAGAAATAAGCTACTTTCAATAAAGGTAAAATGGTTGGATTCTGTTATATGTAGGTATTGTGAGAAATGACTAAATGAATGGTTTCGAAGAATGTCAAATCTCCCTTTTTTGTGTTTGTCACCTGAATTATTGTTTCTTTTTGGTGGCTACTGGGCCTATAGTCTACCCTTGATAAATGTCGAGCCTGTGGGCACCCATCCTTCTCTAAGCTGCTACATTATTAAGAACATAAGGTTGTTGATCTCTCACTCTACCCTTGCTAAAAACTAAAGATTGGTTGTAAACCTGAAGAGGCATAAGACAGGGATAATGTGGACACATGAATATGCAAGAAAAGTTTAGATAAAGGGAGGAGATAAAAAAAACAAGGCTGGAAGTATGTTTTCAAGAAGGGAAACAACGTGCAGGTGTAAGGCAAACTCAGAGAAAATAATGAAGAGAACTAATAAATAATTCGTAAATTTCAGTAAATGATATGCAGTTTAAAAAGGATATGTGCCTAAATTTTCCTAAAATTTCTTATCTTTGTTCTAGTTTTGTTACTATACTTGTATATTTTACATTTTGTTTACTTCTTATCTTGCCTTCTCTGATAATAACTCTAGTCTATCTTTAACTAATTTTCTCGAACATTATGAACATTTTCTAATTTGTTGCTTTCTATTCTCTCCACCTAAAGTGTGTACCCATTTCTACCCTCTACAAAAGTAAGCATGTAGATTTTTGTATGACTGTATATTTATTTATTTATTTCACAAAGTGAGTTTTGTTTCTCTTTATTTGTTGTAATGCTTCACATCCATATTTAGTGATAGTATGTAAGGTGTATTTCCTCTAGAGGAGAGGGCTTAAGCACTTGTAACAATCTTCATGATACTCTCCCCACAAAGGTATGTTGTTTGACAATGTCAAACTCAAGTTTCCTTAATAGTTTCGAATATAGGTCATGTGTTATACTAGTTAAACAAAATAAAATAAAATTATGACCAAATGTGACATCTACATGAATATTCATTCCTTATGTGTATTTAAATGCTTCTATGTTAATTCTTTGGATCATGATTTTATTCATGGTTTTATAAATAGGACCATTATTATAGGGCTCAAATATTGTGTGAACAACATCACACTGGACACTAGGTTATGGTTTGGGTATGTAGATAATGATAACCATACTTATCAGAATTGGAAGTTCTCTTGGTGCCCCAGTAGAAAGCAAAATCTCATGCCTAGAGGGACGGGAAGAGAGCCAAAAATATAAAGATAGGCATAAAGAAACCAGGGGATTCAAGGAATTCATAAACGCCTCTCGAAGTAATAATGCATGCATTGGTAGGAAATCCAAATAAGCGTGAACTAAATCATGGCAAGTCTAATGGAATGCCAAAAAAAAATGTCATTTCCAGCTGACTCCAGGCTTCAACCATTGCAAGTTGTAAATAGGCTGGAAGGAAACTTTGACAAGTCGTACCTGTATGTAGATAAAGACTTGTACTACTATACTTAGATCAGGTACTGAAGAAATGCAAATGATGTAGAGAGGTTCCAAATGAAGCCACACTTGAAGTAGTTTTTTATGAATTCAAAAATCAAATTGTTTTCGAGGAAGTTAGATCCAAGCACAACAACGTTGAAAGCATGATTTATTAATATCTTAACAATCATAGTCAAGTATTTACGAGAGCTTTGAAAGAAAATAGAGTCTTTGACCAAATTCATAAAATTGTTATTGGAGGTGATAAGAATAAATTCAAACATTACCTATGTATGGTCTTTTGAGATGTGTATCTTTCATTTCTCCTTTGCTACATTCCATCCGATCTCTCTCTTTTGTTTTCTATTTGCTAAGGTATTCTGTGAATACTAAAACCCTATGTTATGATGTCTTTTATGTTTGACAGTTATTTTGGCCTCTCTGAGTAGTATGGAATTCAGGTCATCCTAAATTTGTATTTAACGAATATTTTGCACCATTCGTCTTTCAAGTATTTTATTACCTGCTTCTATGCTCTATCACTTTATGCTTACGATGTTTGTATTCCAAACAGAATATATGGTCATATCACTACCCATGCACCTGACTTGATTTTTTTTTATTTCTAGTTTGGGCCTTGATATGTGTTGCTTTCAAATTTCAATATTAAATCATTCAAATTGTTGCACCATTTCTTTATCCATGCATGATAGCGTGATGAATAGAGGTCTTGGGGAAATTGGATGCTAATTTTATTAGCAAGACATGTACAGTCGGTGACTCTATAGGCTGGCTTGGTACCAACAACCTCACTCTTGCCTTCAGGTTGAGAGCAAGGCCGGTTTCTTTATAAGAAAAGAAATAAGTAGTAGAAGGAATCTGAACTAGTAATAGGCCCAATATATAATTATAGCACTCATCCAAAGTAATGACCATTCTTTGCATATTTATAACCATGAATTAGAAACTCATAATGCCACAATTAGTTGCTAATTTCCCATGGATGACAACATGTGTGAATTGCCTCATTTGGCCAAAATATGCTTACTTGACAACTACATTGTCCAAACTGAAGCTGTAAACAAAATAAAATAGTTGCACACACCTACCAGGTGCTCTTCAGACTATTACATCATACATGCAACCAAAAATAGGCAACCAAGTCCAAGCAGAAAAACATATGTGCATTTTGTAAACCATTTAAGTGCTCATCCAATTCATGCTAATACTTTTTATGATCCCAAGGTTTCAAATACACATACTTATATCAGTATTCTAAGCAATGAAAATACTTAACATTTAAACCGATGCATATTTAATCTCTAATCAATGCTCATCAAAATTATAAACCATGATATCCAGAGTAGCAAAGACCAGTGCATATTTATCAAACCTATATTTTGTTTACTTATTTATCTTAGTCTTTAAGGTGACGATAATATCAGATATTTGAACTCATGCATTTTCAATCTCTTATAGCTTCTCAATAAGCCAACCTTTTTAATCTCTAATCAATACTCATCAACACTATAAAACATGATATCCATAGCTTAAAGATCAATGCAGATTAATCAAAACTTATATTCTCTATGTACTTCTTTGGAAAAAGGCATGAAGCACATAGATTGAATAGATATCCTAAATAACATTGATTGAAACACACAATCATCGACATTCAGAGCATCAACTAAAATCCAAGAAGAAATCATCAAGAAAGTATGTTGGCGCATTTTCTAAAATCACTAAATTGATCCAAAAATTTGATTATATGTCCGTACGCAAAATATCATTGCTCAATAGAGAGCCATCAATCCTTCCAAGCCTATTCAAATGTACCAAGTCCAATGTCCTATATTCTAGAGATGAATATGAGTTCAAATATCAAAACGACATACCGTAGCCGCGATAAAAAAACGATCAAGCCATTCAAGTAAACACATGCACAGAAAAGGACTGCTATGGGCAGGAAGTTTAAGACCCAAAAGGCATAACATCCAGAAATTCGGACAGATATCTCAAGAACATTGATGTAAACTCATAATCATAAACATTCATAACATCCATGTAAAATTCCAACAACTGATTGAGAAAATGTGCTAGTGCAGGCTCTAAAATCATTATATTGATATGAAAATCTCAACACGTCCATAGACAGAGTATCATGACTCGTAAGCGAGTCATCAATCCTTTCTACCCAAATGTACCAAATTCAATGTCATATACTTTGGAGATGAATATGAACTTGAATACCCAAAAGGGCATAACTATAGGTGTTGTAAGCAAATGATTAATACATTCAAAAGAATACATGCACAAAAAAAGGGCTACAAGGGATTGTGGGGTTTATGCATCTGACTTGTAATTATAGATGCCACATATCAACTTAACTCAATCAATCGGAATCACAATATGTAGGTAAGACCATTTATAGGTTCGTTAAAGATAATGGAAAGAACAATTACATGTTAGAGTTGTATTTGTAGGTTTAGTTTTGCAAAGCTCCATTGTAGATGCTAATAAGTAATTTAAGCTCCATATAGCTATTGGGTGTGTACTTGATTTTATTTGTGGATTTTTGATAAATTAGTTGTGCTTTGATGACTTTTCTTTAGCGTTATCACGATCCTGAGACCACACTAAAGCATAATTCAATTCAGTGAATTTCTTTGTAGTTAATGTTTTGTGAGTAACTGAGTTGTTCATCTATCAAGATGGATTTTTCATTCAATCTATGGTTTCAATGACGAACTAATTAACTAATATCAGTGTCTCAAGATTTAAGGCAACTCCCAAATATTGTTCTCATAAGAGAACATTTAGAACACTGCCCTCCTTTTTTCCATGTAATTACACCATCCACTCTCCACCCTAAAATTAGGATATCGACGAGTTCTTTTTCCTCGGAAATTAATGACTTGGTTGATATTTTCGAAGTTCAAAATTTTGATTCCATTGAAGCCTTACAACAGTATTGTCCATACCAGCAAACTTACCAGCATAGAATGACGTAAACACAAACATAGGGTAAATGTAGATTCCCTATATTAGAAATAACGTGCCCTTCCTCTGGAAAAATGAAGAACTGTCTCATTTGTCTGTTTGACATTTTGGATTGTGTGCACTACACACTTCCCCTGTTGCTATACACTATTTACTTGTTTTATAATTATCACCTTACTTTTCTTCTTCTCCTATTTTCCTTTCATTTTTATTGCCCTATCGATTCAAGAGCTTGGAATCCAGTTTGGCATAGGCTGGGAACCCAATTTCCCCTAGCTTGGATGATACGATGTTATTTTATGAATAATGTTGAAAATGAAGAGTCCTCATATCGGTGCCAATAGAATCGATCATGGATCAAGGACTTATTCATTGGATAAAGCACAAAGACACTTCATAAACTATCCAAGAATGGTAAAATGTATTGCATGGTTTACATCCTTTTCCCACACAAAAATTTGGGGTTGCCTCGGGAGCATAACCTAGGCCCGCTGCAATGGGCTTAGACCAGACAATAAGAATGTTGAAAATTTGAGTTTTCATCTCAACAAAATTCCTTCTTTTGTTTAGTAATTAAATAGTACAACCAAAAAATATTTTTTAGCAATGCTATGCATTTGCAACTGTTTCCTAATGCATCCCAAGTCAAAAATGGAAGTTAACAAAGATGGAAACGTATTTTTCACCCTAAATCAAATATATGGAATAATAAAGAGATAGGGTTCGAGCAAGCCGGAGAAGAGCCAATGTTACAGCAACAATATTGATTTTTGTCGCTAGGGTTCACCGTAGCCATTTCTTTCTCACCAAATACGGCATAAGCCCAGTGGAGTGCAACCAAGAGATAGCTGCATCCTCAAGAGGCATTAACTGAGAGAAACCCAAGTAGGGAAAGTTGCATCCCTTTGGTTTTGAGAGCTTGGCATCGGAGATGTGGAAGTGCCCCTCCTTTCCTGGATGAGTCCAGTCGAGAAGTGGTGAAGATGCTAGGAGTTCCAAAAAACAGAATGATGTCGGGAAAGTTGCAGATGGATTCAAGATTTGGTCTGTAATTTTTGTTTCAAGATTTGGAAACATGAGATAGCCCGTCAGTCTAGTGGGTTTTAATTGCCTCCAACACCACCACTGCAGGCTATTTGTCCTTCTCCTTCTGCTAGGTGTTTGGATAGTAGCAGTAGCAACACAGTGTATCCGACTGGGCCATATCAACATATTAGTTCTAGTTTGTTTCTAAATCACATCAAGCCAATGGTTTTGAGCCACTGACGAGGAGAAAGGAGGAGTGATGATGAAGGGGATGAATATAGTAAAGATGTAGAGGATGCTCAGGAAGGGCTTTTGCGACCCTCGCAAGAATACTTTGGAGAACATGCAAGCATAGATCTCCATTCTGGATACATTTTACAAAACGTTTGTGCCAATAATCGGAACTCTCAAAATTCCATGGATCGGACTATTCAGCTACATGGTTTGAGCAGTGCGGAAAACATTTTTGAAGATGTTCTCTCCAAGAGTCCAAGCTTTCATAATGATATACTTGTGGAGAAACAAATGTCATGTAGATAAGAAAGGTTATTAGAAGAGATAGAGTATACATAAAATTTTAATGACTGGAATGATGATTCAGTCATGTTTCAAAGCCGAAACTCAGAGCGAGAGAAACCTTTTGACTTTGAGAACAATGGTGTTATATGGGTACTACCTAAGCCTGAAGATGTTGAGGATGAAATAGAGACTAGCATGAGTGATGAAGATGATGATAATGAAGATGGGAGTTGGGGTTTGACACACTCATCAAGAAGTTTTAGCAGCAATGAATATAAAAGCAAGAAAGGGTCAAGTGAAGATCATAGGGAAGCTATGAGAATGGTTTTGGATGGACATTTCAAAGCTCTTGTAGCACAACGACTAAAGGGAGCAGATGTATATTTGGGTGAGGAGAATTATAATGAGAGCTGGCTTGAAATAGTCACTTCATTGTCATGGCAAGCAATGACTTTTGTAAATCCAGACACAAGAAAAGGAGGAGGAATGGATCATGGGGGATATGTTAAGGTCAAGTGCATAGCTTCAGGGCGTCGAAATGACAACACGATCATTAAGGGAATTGTCTGCTCAAATAATGTAAAACCTAAGTGTATGACACAAAGGTACAAAAATCCAAGGATGTTTCTCTTGGGAGGGGCACTTGAATATCAACATGTCTCAAATCAGTTGTCATCTTTTGAGACTCCATTGCAGCAGGAGATGGATCACCTAAAGATGACTATGGCAAAGATAGAAGCACATCGTCCCGATGTGTTGCTGGTAGGGAAAATTGTTTCTCATCAAGCACAAGAAAATTGTACTCAATGTGAAGAAGAAGCTTCTACAGCATATAGCTCGGTGTACTGGTGCGAAATTTTTTCCTTCTCTTGACAACCTCGCTGCACCAAAGGTGGAGCATTGTGGGCTATTTCATGTAGACAAGTTTCTAAAGGAGCATAGGTGTGCTAGTCAGTCAGGGAAGAAGCAAGAAAACACCTTGATGATCTTTGATGGTTGCCCAAGGTGTCTGGGATGCACGATTTTCAACATTTCAGGGCTACATTATGTCATTGTGGGGATAGTTTGTGAAGCTTCTTGAACAAACAACATAAGAAAATACCTGAGTACTGGTGAAGCTTAATGCAAGGAAATAAAGATGACATTGGTTCTGCAAGGTAATTGTGACCTGAGTTTGGAAAGACATGTTTCTCCTTGTGAGCTAGTGCACCTCTGTAAACAAACCTGTTATTGTGGTTAGGGTAAGATGCAGGTCCTAAGCACTTGGAAAAGAAGATACCCCTCCTCATGACTGCTTAGATGAAGGAAACCCACTGCTAGGCCTCAGATTTTGAAATCAGCTCTGATACCACGTGTGAGGATCCCTCCTAAGGTCCTCTAACTAAAAACTAAATTTATCTAATTTTAAACACAATAAGATGGGAAATAACTTATTTATATCTAAACATTTATTTGATGATAATATACCATTAAAATTTATTTACCACAAATTAAATAAGTAAGAATTTCATTGCAACCATTTACATAAGTAATCAATAAACAGAGGAATACTTGTTCCAATAGCTTAGTTGAGGTGCTTCTGAGCTCCTGACTCTGTTGGGATGCTCCTCTTGACTACCTGACTGGATTTTCCTCCCAGCTAACTAGGAAGTATTTCCTAGCCTAGGGAACCTCCACAAGTTCCCTATCCCTCCGAGCCCAAGTCCAACCAGATATAGTGTGTCCAAGTTTAACAAACACTCTCCATATCCAAGTTTGTTTCTCTCCCTTCTCTTTCCCCACATTTCTCTCCCAAAACAAAATCCTCCAAACCAAAGCCAAGACCAAGGATTCCCCCCTCTCCTCTCATCATCCTTCACTTTTTATGTCTCTTCCTTCCATCCACCTCTACCACCTATCATCAATGTCATGACTACCCCCTCATTCTTTTATTTAGTATTGTTGACATTTCTTACCATATCTTGTTCAAGCGTCTTGACATTTTGGGGATAAAATATGAATATTTAATTTGGAAATTAATTGGAGAAGATCATATCTTCTCCCAAGTAGATTTTGAGAAGACACCTTGGGATATGGATATTTAATTTGGAATAAATGGAAGGAGACCATATCCTATCCAAAATTAAATTTGAGAAAACAAGTTGGGAATTGAATAATAACAATAATAAAATTTATATCAATAAATAAAATTACAATATCATAAATGTAGGCATATACCAATATTTCTTGATAATTATAAGTCAATATTTTTAGATAATTTAAACACTCCTAAAGTTTGCATGATAAGATTAAGTAGGGCATTACAATAGGTCACATGTTCAAATCTAGACAACTCTCTAAGATAACTATTTGTTATTTAGTTAGTAATTGAAAAGTCTTCCATTTGGATATTTTAAGGAAACAAAGAAAATCTAGTAAGAATTTCATTTGGAAAAAAATATCAACATGCCCCATGTGATATATTGCTTGGTTTGACCCTTTCCACAAATATGGATGTCTATTAAAGCTTTTAGATCAATTTCCACTAAATTCTATAAAGTTACCTAGTATTGTTGTGGGTATTAGTTCTTAGCTCCAAGAAAAAAAGAAAAATTGTGAAATAATGATAACAAGATACTCACTTTTATATTTCACTTAAATATTTGATTTTCTTATATATATATATATATATATATATATATATATATATATATATTGAAATAAAATTTTTAAATACTATTATATATACATCTCAATTTTGTAATCTCTCCATATATTTAAAATTGAAATAAATTAATTCTACTTTATTATTTTTTCCCATAGGAAAATCTGGGTAGATCAATGTAGAAGGGAATCTTTTAAAGCTCATAAGCCAGGACTACTAGGACCTAACCCCAAGAGCATCAAAGAGAATTGAACCATGTAACTCTCGATCGACAAAGTACTTAACCATAGAGACTCAACTAGTTAAACTAACTCTTAAAACTTTTTCTACTTTATTATTACTTTAATATCTTATTATATATCATATTATTTATATATATTTTTTAATGAATAACAATCCAATTTTTTTACAATATTATTCAAATGACAATCCTTAACGAACTGAAGCATCAAACCGTACATCACTACTAACGTCATTTCACCATCTCAAATCTGAATAAGTGGAAATTAATTGACATCGTCCAATTAAGAAAAGATAACAAACCAATTGTTTTAATCCCTAATAGAAATAGGCGTATGGAACTAATAAATTATTTAACTTATAAAAGGTATAAATATTTAAGCATAGAAGAAAGTTATATTTTGTGATTAAATAGTTTTGTGTAAATTTTTGTCGATTAGGTAGAAATGAAAATTTTATATATAAATAATATATATATATATTTATTTATTTATTTTTAAATTTGATAAAAATATATTAAAATTATAAATTTAAGTGATATAATATATAATATTTTTTAAAAATCATTTAAAATATTAAATTTATTTATACAATCAAAAATATATTTTCAATAAAAAAATCATAACAATAATCTATTTATAAACACATTTCAATAAAAAAAACATAATATTATTAAAAATTATATTACCCAATTTAAAAAACATAAAAGTAAAATTTCAGCACAATTAAAGATAAGATTCAACATGTTAATCATAAATGGATGTATTTTTGGAGAAATATTGAATTAAAAGGAAATTGAGGGTGATTGTTGTGTATTGGGGCATTTTCATGCTAAACCACAATGACTCAATTAGAGAGTGCAAAAATGGTGAGTTGAGATCAATAGGCTAAAGTGTACACAAATAAAAATAAATATTGCTCGCTCAAACATGTGTTATAATTAATGGCCATTTGAGTTGCCCCATCTTGAATGAAAAATTTGTTGGATTCATGATTGCCGTTACACCAAAACCCGCAGGTGTTAGTAAACAAACACATCGCTAGATTTAAGCACATGCCACAAGACACATGGGAGCGTTGAATCAACACCGCCATTAATGGGGAGCACAACATTCTACCCCATCAACGCAAGCCAGGTGTGTTTCGAACTCGAGGCCTTTGGCTCTGATACCACTTGTTGGAGTCACGATTGTCGTTACAACAAAACCCGCAGGTGTTAGTAAACATACACATCGCTAGATTTAAGCACATGCCATGAAACATACGGGAGAGTTGGATCAACATTGCCATTAATGGTGAGCGCAACAAAATTAACCTCCATACAACCTACAAACACAATAATGTTACTTGTAAACATTCAATGACAATGCTCTAATACCTCAAGTTTGAATTGGCATAAAAAACGGCTTCCAATTGCATATAACCATTTTGATAAGTTTCTAAGAACTCAAGAAAATCTATGCATTAGAAGTTACAACATGATAATAAAGATAGAAAAAGTCATATTCCATTTGCTTCAATAATAAGAATATCTAGCTACACTAGTTAATATGGTAGCTCGAGAGTGTGCCACAAAAGGAATTTAAAAATGCATGGAATATAAATTCATAAATGAAACTTCCAAATAATAATATGGACACTAGTAATTAGAAATGTGAGATGGACCTACAGACCCCATGTATTCATCCATATTGTCCTAATTCTCCATCGTTGTAGGTTTATCTTCATGCCACTTGTGTTTTCTAATCCACACATAAATTGTTAAGAAATGGCAATAAGAAATTCCAATTTAATTTGTCCTTGAATTAAACTGTGAATTAAAAATCAAATTCTATTCTCATAAAAACTTGTAAATAATTAATTAAGTTTAACTGACTTAATTAGATTATGAATTTCGAGTTGGAAGTATTTTGGAAGTCATGTATATGCTCTCCCTAATTTTTAGGGGTCCAAGATGAGTTTGGTTGAGTTGTAGTTAGAATAACTTAGTTTACTGAGCTATAGACAGGTAAACTAGTTCTAACTGCTTGTTGAACTAGTGGAGGATTAGTAGTTAGTTAGTGCACTCATGCATCCACAGGTGCTACTCCAGATAACTGAAGATTCACTCATCGGAAACTCATGCATGTCAGTTATGAGAAAGACGCAGTTGAGACTAGAGTGTAGGGACAGTGTATTATCAGTTGTAGAATGATATGAGTTGTACAAATCATGCTTGCAATAAGAAGATGACCTAGTTTTGGATTGCGCAGTTATGGAGGAAGTAATTCCCAATTAAAAAGAGACTAATTCCTCTAGGAATTGCATAAGGAAATAGGGGCTCAACAGGTAGCAAAAATTGGCTAAGTGTTGGTCAATTTGGTTTTGTGAGGCAAAGAATTGATCATACTTGTGCGGATCTTTTCTTGTGAGAACAAGATTTGTATTATCTCTTAAATTTCTAATTAATGCAATACATAATAGGGGTTTTGAGAAGTGGTTTTCCCCAAGGAAACAATTTTGTTATGTGCCTTTGATTATCTTCCTCTTGTTGATTATTGTTTTCATCGATTATTGGTTTATGTTGTTTAAAGACTAGAGTAAATTCTTGTCTTGTGTTTTAGTACATTACATGATATGTGAATCTATAGGGAAATCTACATGGTATCGGAGTTTAAGACAATATACTAGAGGAGATTTCAAAGTTTTGAGTGTTGGGTTATAGTTGAAATTTGAATTTGCAATACATACTGCAGGATCGATAGATGGCATGCTATGGTTTGCAGCTAGAGTATGTCTTAGAAGGAAACTTGAATTATATAGCTTGGAAGGACAGAATGGGGGCTGTGGTGGAGGATAATGGCTTGAAGGAATTCGTTGATCAAGACATTCCCAATCCAACAACATCGGATTCACAGAATCTAGCCGAATGGAAGAAGTGTGTGGCGAAAGCGAGGCAGACAATCCTTGAGGGAGTTTGAGACCACATTGTCTTGAGTCTCCATGGGAAGGAAACCCCGTATGCTATGTGGAAAGCATTGACGGACCTATTCCAGAACAACAATGACCATAGGAAGTTGGCATTGAAAGACAAGCTTCGAAAAATAAAGATGGAGAAAGGCTAGACCATTCAAAAATACTTGACCAACTTCACTAACTATCGTGATGAGCTTGGAAGTGTTGAATAACCATTGTCGAGGATGATATTGTGAGCATAGCTCTACTAGGCCTTCCTAAGAGTTGGAATAGATATGAGGACTCTGTCAATGGGAAGGAGAAGCCGCCAGATTAGGAACGATTGTGGTCAGATTTGATGCATGAGGAGATCAAAAGGAACACTAGAGATGGTTCCTCATCGAAAACTGATGATGAGGAAAATTGTTCCTTAGCGAGTAAGCCAAGGAAAGGTAAAGGGAAGGCGTCCCATTCCAAATCGGATTCTTGCCATGGAGGTAAGAAGAAATACATGACGAAAGTTAATTGCTTTCATTGTCACGATTTGGGCCATTTTTCTACACATTGTCTACTCAAGAAGTCCAAGAAAAAGTTGTTAGGAGGAGTGGTGGGTGAGGCTTTGGCCTCTTAATTCGGATTGGACTTTATTCTCATTGCATGCATGGTGTCATCAATGATGGGTAGTGTATGGTACCTTGATAGTGAAGTTTCATTCCACATGACTGGTGACAAGGAGTTGTTCAGTGACCTGGAGAAGAAAGATCTCCATATGCATATTGAGATGGGAGATGACGAGAGATATAATGCTACTGGATTGGGAACAATTAATTTTCAGAGGGATCAGGGTTCTACTCTCACCTTGAGGAATGTTATGTATGTGCTCGGGGTTGAGGAAGAGCTTAGTATTGGTCGCCATGCTTGAGGATAGAGGTCATGATGTGATTTTCTCTAAATGAAAGGTGTTTCTTCGACACATAGCCATGGGTCAAGTAAAAAAGATAGGGATTTGAGCTAAGAATCTCTATAAACTGGAGGTAGAGGATTGTGCTACTTTGAACATGAAATATGAGAAGGTGCAGAGCCAAGACATTGGCGAGTTTTGGCACAAGCGATTGGGTCACTTGCTTCATGGGACTTTGAAAATCATGCAGCAAATATCTACTAGAATCCCAAAGGTATGCTTGAGCAAGATGATACATGCAAGGAGTGTACTTTGGGAAAATAAACCAAGGCTTCCTTTCACGACAGAGATATTTGAGCGGAGGTGATTCTAGAGTGAGTCCATTCAGATGTGTGTGGACCATTATTGACAACATCCATGACCAAACAAAGGTATTATGTTATATCTTTGGCGACTTTTCTGGTAAATGCTAGATATTTTTCATGCATAATAAGGATCAACTTTCAAAAAGTTTTGAGAATTTAAAGCATTGGCCGAGAAAGATTTTGGCAAGAAGGTTAAACATCTAAGGAGTGATAATAGTGGTCAGTATGTCTAAAATGATTTTAAGAAATTATGTGCAACAGAAGGGATTAAATGGGAGTTGACGACACCCCATAACCCATAGGAGAATGGGGTGATCGAGAGAAAGAACAAAATCATTATAGGGGCAGCATGGACGATGTTGCATGATTAGGTCCTACCACTACACTTGTGGGTTCAAGCATCCAAAACAACGATTTATTTGCAAAATCGTAGCCTACATCAAATTCTTGGGATGAAGGAATTAGAGGAGGCTTATTCCGGTAAGAGGCCAAATGTTGGTCACTTTAGGATCTTTGGGTCATCTATATATTTCCATGTGACCAAAGATGCATGGAAGAAGCTTGAGCCAACAACAAAGTTGGGGATATTTGTGGGGTACACCGATACACCTCACAACTATCAGGTGTACCTTCCCACCAACATGATGACATTGGTTCACAAGGATGTCAGATTTGATGAGGAGAAGGCCATGCGAGTTTCCCTTAAGATGGAGTTTGAGCTACATGTAGTTGAGGATATATTAGCTCCTAAGGTTGAGGAGCCTCAGATTGATGTGGAGCAGCCACATGTAGAGGATCTGGGAGTGGAGACATCCACTTAGGTAGAGTATTCCAGAGATGGAGGAAAGCACACCAGAGAGGTTGATAGACTATTGCATGATGTACGGGAGAATGTGGGAGCACCCACATCTCAACACAGACAAAGGAGGTCACCCGAGAGGTACACTCGATACATGGACCTTATGAGCGGATGTTTTGAGATAGAGCCACCTTCCTTTGAGGAGGCAGTGCAACAACCGATTTGGGTTGATGCCATGATGGAGGAGTATGACTCTATAATTCGTAACAGTGTTTGGGATGTGCTCCCGAGACAAGAGTATAAGTCAATGGTGAGCTCCAGATGGATTTAAAAGGTAAATCAAGCTACATATGGTAGTGTGGAGAAGAATAAGGCTAGGTTTATAGCCCGTTTATTTTCATAGGTAGAGGGGATTGACTATGATGAGATCTTTTCTCCTGTTGCAAGGTACTCATTGATCAGATCTATATTGGCACTATTAGCACAGATGCGTTGGAAGATACATCAGATGGATGTAAAGACAACCTTCCTTAATGGCATGATTGAGGAAGAGGTGTACATCGAGTAGCTTGAAGGTTTTGAGACCTTTGACCATGAGTCACATGTGTGCCGACTCAAGAGGGCGTTGTATGAGCTGAAGTAAGCACCTTGTGCTTGGTACACCCGGATCGATAACTACTTCACTGGGTTGCGTTTCACCAAGATTGAAGCGGATGTGAACCTGTACCACATAGTGTTGGAAGGCAAATTTTTTATCATTGTATTGTATGTTGACAATTTTATTCTGACAGGTGATGATCAACTGATCAAGTCTTGCAAGGAGGATCTTCCAAGAGAGTTTGAGATGAAGGACATAGGGCTCATGCATTACTTTCTGGGCATGGAAGTATGGGAGGGTGATGGGGAATTGTTTGTGTCTTATGGAAATTATGCCAATGATATACTCAAGATATTCTACATGGAGAGAAATGAACCCATGTAGACTCCTCTAGCAGGTAACTTGAGGAGGGAGGATGCTACTTCAGGGGAAGTAGTGGAAGCTACTATTTATAGGAAGCTTGTGGGTTCACTCATGTATTTGGTGAAATGACATGATTTAGAATATTAGTTTGTAGTGCTAAGATCTTCCTCAAATTATAAACAAAATGATTTCATTGTGCTTAAGGGTTCATAAATTTTTGTAAGTGAAATGAAGAGTTTTTATGTTAATTTTATGAGAAATTTAACATAAACCAGAACCTGAACAACAACATAAATATATATAGAACATCATGAAAGACACATTACAACAAGCACATGATAAAGGAGTTCACCCCTCTTGGGCTACGTCTCCTTGGTCCATCTTCTAATGGCTTGGGCCTCTCTATTATGCTCAAAAGTGTAAAAAATTGTGTTTACAATGCTCAAATGATTCTGAAACCTACTTGAGTCAAGAATGTTCAAAAATGGCTATCTGGCCTCTTTTTCATCCAATTTTGTGGAAAACTGCCTTAGTTATGACTTCGGTCAGTCTTTCCACAATTTCCTCCTCCAAATCTAGCTAACTGCCAGTTAAATTCATTATCTAGAGCTAATTCTGGAAGTTCTGTCAAAATTGGCAATCCTGCCAACTTCCCTTACTATCTCATTATTAAGGCCAAGTGGTCACACAGTGGTTAGGTCTGACGATTAAGGCGACGGTCTTGGCAGCTCCACCACAAATTGCAACATTGAAGTCTTGTAGGCTTATGGACTGTGAACCAGGCGGGCATTATGCGATTTGCGATATTGGCGGACTCAACAAGCTATTAAACTAAAACCTATAACTTATCGTATCTAGATCCTTTTGCTAATCGGTGGAAAAACTAGTGGTCCTATACATGCGGGACATGTTCTATTGCGATATGCGATTACAATATCGTATCGCAACCTGGTACCTGTCGGGGGATGATTTTGTAGTGTTTTTCCCTTTTGTGATGTGTGATCGCATCGCAACCTAAACCTAATGGGGGTTAATTCTATAACACTGACCCGCTTCCTTGTTGCGATGTGCGATTGCAATTATCGCATCACACCCTTTCTTGTTCTAGGGCCAATTTTTAACATCGACCTACTTGCGATTGCGATTTATGACATGTGGGGGCCAATAGCATCTTTCCACTTGGTGCCTCCTCATTTGTTGAAGGACCTTGCCATATCATCTAATCATGCCATGTGTGAAAGTCAAACCTGAACTTTGACTTGCTATAACTTCTGCATACGAGTTCATATTTGAGTTTCATTCACATCGATGGAATCATAATGACGAGCTCTTTGATTTGAAGCTAAGTTTAACAAGGTTCTGACACTTCGATTTTTTGGCATAATTTTGAGAACCTGACACTCCTCCCCAATAGAAGCCTTTTGGACCCCAAAAGATCACTTTCAATTGACCAATAGGTGAGGGTATAGTTCCCAATCTTGATCCATTGATCACTGAATTGGAACTTGTGATCTCCATGATTCTTGTCATGCCTTTCTGTGTACTTGCCTTTAACCTTTTCAAGTTGTTCTTGCACTGTTTGATGTACCATTTGGAGTTCTTCAATGAAATCTTTGTACTTGTCCATGTTACTTTCAGTAGCAACATCCTTCCTACCAAGATGATGCAAATGGTAAATAAATTCCTCCACTTGATTCCTTTGTCTCCAACTTGAATATGGATCTTGAAAGTATGTATTTTTCTGAACATAACTTTCATGTAAACCAAAATGATGCTTGAGTAAAATAGTTATACAAACTATAGGCCTAGAAAGTACATCAAAAAACTTGATACCTTTCTTATACCTTTTGACCGAGTGGAATAGTAGAAGGAAACACATCCAATGGAAGTGCCTTTGTCGCTGCAACTTAAACGCTTTATCATTTAAAAATTCCGAATGAAAGGAAATGGGATTACCACATTGCAAATCAACTGCACCCATGACATAGTCACATACAACAACATGAAACTTAAATGACTGTCTCAAGTTTGGAAAGGAAAGTACTAGAGCTGTACTGATATTTTGTTTTAAAACATAAAATGCCTCTTGTTGTTTGCCTCCCCACTGGAAGAACTCTTGCACAACTGCCAACGAATGAAAATGAACTACAATAGAAGAAAAATTAACAAAATTTCTCCTCCAACATTGGGTTTCTCCCAAAAAACCTCTTATCCAAACGACTATCTTGAACCTACCTATGTAAATTGCGAGAAGAGAAAAGGCATCTGTGGCTTCATGGGGATCTATGATTCCTTCACTCGTGTATGCAAGAATGGAGTCAATACCACCACATATTGTTATGACTTGAATCGTGGAGAGGTCTAACTTCAGCTCACCTTCTCCACGTCCTACGCAGACTGCCAAAAATCCTTCGGGAACATAAACATGCTCGGAAGAACCAATTTCGTGGCTCAAGTACATCAAAGAAGTTTTATCCAACATATACTTGGACATCTTCAGAAACAAATGTTCTTGACATATGACATAAAGTATTTTTGTTCTCATACATGACATGTTAATAATGAAATTTTCTGAAAATGAAAATGTCATCCAAGTCAACTATCATTTCTAGAAATGGCTTCAACACATCTTTCTTCATATGTGTAAAAGTAGTAGGAGCATGGAAAATATCAAAAAGAATAACAATCCATTCAAACAAACCTTGCCTAGTTTTGAATGTCGTCTTCCCTATATCTCCTTCAACAACACTACTTTGATGAAAACCACTTCTCGAATCACAATCAAGGAAATGCTTACCATTCTTCTCAGGTGCCAAAACAAGAGGTGCACCACACAGTAAAGGAGTAGGCCGAATGATCCTTTTATTCAAAAATCCCTGGATTTGTGTCTTAATTTATGCGCTTTCCATCATTGAACTCATGTATATGCCAATGTTAGGAAGAAGACACTTTTGCTGCAACTGTAACTTAGCTTGGATTCCACTCTTGGGAAGTAATCCCTTTGATTCTTGAACCATTTCATCATATTGGCGAACAACATCAACCAAATCAATTTTCAAATTCAAATGCTTCATAATCAATATCATTATCAAGTTTGATCATGAGAAGCATAAAATTCTTGCTCGAATTCACTAGTCTTTTCATCTGCCCTGCATTAACAAGTGAAAGATTCGTTGTTTTGTTGTGAGCTCTCACAATATATTCTACTCCATTCTTGAATATGTGATATTTGTTTTCATGTCGATGGAAAATAGCTTTTCTGTCATAAAGGTATGGGCTGCCCAAAATGATGCCACATATATCTAACGAAATAACATCAAGCTCCACTTCATCTACAAATTTTGCAGTGATTGGGAATTTCATTTTAAACTTTCTCGTAACCTGAAATTGCGCATTGTCACATACCCATCCAAGTGGACACAGTTTATGATGTGGAATAGTTTCTCGATTTAAACTCTTGACAATGTTTTCTAAGATAATATTGGCATGAGAGCCGCCATCAAGCAACATATCAATCTTGTTATGTTTCGATATCACCCTTATGTGAAAGAGTTCTATTCTCTTGTTTTCATTTGGAGCTTCATTATGTGAGTTTGAAGAACTAGTGTTGGAAATGGATTCCTTTCCTTGAAACCCCATGGTTGTGATTTTTGTTTCATCATCCGATTCAGATCCCAAATCCTCTTCTTGAGTGTTTGTAGTTGTCTTTTCTTTACCTTTGTTGTTAAATTTCGTTGGTTTCATTTCAGGATGAAGCTTCAAATAGTGAGCTTCATTGTGACCCTCTTTGGAACAATGTTTACATATTGTTTTCTCTCCTTCCTTTTTAATGGATGAATTTTTCTTTCCCTTGAAACCCTTTTCTTTCTCTTTACCCTTAAATGACTTTTTACTACCTTATTCTTGGGTGTTTTTCCCTCTTGCCTCAAGATGAGTGGGTTTCACACACACATCATCTAGATTATTTGGATTAAACATTAAGATAATATGCCTAAGGTAACTGTGTAAACCCCCTATGTACTTCAACAATGTGTCTTGTGACTGCAACTCTACACCTAACATCAGAGACCTTTTTATGAATTCTTGAGTGTAATCCTACACATTTTGACCTTTAAGCTGTCTAAACTTATGCCAATTCATGATGGCATTCTGCATATAATCTAGAGGGTAGAATTGTCTTTTAATTACAACAATCAAATCATTCCAATAAATAGAGATCTTATCGTGTTTTTCAATCTCCTCTTGGGTATTTGATTCCCACCATACTAGTGTTGCACCCTTCATTCTCAAGGAAGCTAACTGAATCTTTATGTCATCCTCTAGAAGGTTTTGAATCTTGCAATACACCTCCAACTGACGAATCCAATTATGAAGCTTCTTTGCATTCACTTCACCATTATACATGGGTAACTCAAATTTAACATCAAGTAAAAAAAAAAAGTGATTTACCAGTTCCTTTTGAAGAATGATGATGAGTATGATTAAGGGTTGTATTAGTGGAAGAGTGTGAATATGCTTGTGAAGAATAATATGAAGAATATGGTGGAGAGGGTGTAGGTTTGTCTCCATTCCCATTACCTCATTTTCCATTACCTCCTCCTAAAGAGCCTTCTCCTTTGGGAGGTTTGGAACTTTCTCCTTGCAACCTGCTATTCCTCTCTTCATACAGGACCTTCACCATCTCTTTCATATCAAAGAAATCCTTTATGAAGGTCTTTTCATCTTTTGTCATGTTTGTAGGTTCTCCTTCATGAGAAATGATCTATAGAGTCTCAACTGCAACTTGAGGCTGAACTCGTGTTTGATATTGTGGCAACCTTGCTCTCCTTCTCCTTGAGCCAACTTTAGGGCTTCCAACCAGATTTCCTTCACCTCTTTTGAGTCTTAACCTTGTAAGCATGACATAAACTTGCAAACAATTAAATCCTTCTTTGAAAAAAAAAAAAAACTAGTGCTCTTATACAAAATTGATCTAATTTAGAATATTATTTTGTAATGCTAAGATCTTCCTCAGATTATAAACAAAAATCTTTCATTCTGCTTAAGGTTTCATCAATGTTTGAAAGTGAAATGAAAACTTTTAATGTTAATTTTATGAACAATTTAACATAAACTAGAAACTGAACAACGACATAAACATATACATAATATCAGCAGAAACACATTATAACAAGCACATGATAAAGGAGTTCACCCCTCCTGAGATATGTCTCCTTGGTCCATCTTCCAATGGCTTGGGCCTCTCTATTATGCTCAAAAGTGTAAAAATTTGTGTTTAAAAGGCTCATATGCTTTTGAAACCTACTCCAATGAGTCCAAAATGTTCAAAAATGGCTATCTATTAGCCTCCTGCTGCAGCAGGTTACTCATCTTTCATGATTGACACTTTTACATGCCAAATATGTCATACCTTGCAGGCTGCAGTGTTCCATATTTGCTACAGAGACCAAAGAAAGATGCCATGTGAGTATGCCAGTTCAAGTGCCACTGCTATGTTCCAAATTTTGATGTACTATTCCATTTTTAAACAATTTTTCAGTTGAAGGGAGGTCCAAACAGCTTAATCTTGGTCTCCCCAAGTTTCAATTTCTTGTTTTAGAATATAGAGAATGAATAATCTGTCCAAACAGCTTAATCCTGGTAGATTCTTAGATAGGTAGAGAAGCAAGGGTGCTCAAAAGCCTAATTTGAGCCCCTGGAAGAAATAAGTGTAGATATAGATAGGAGGACAATGTAAAAGAAAAAGTTGAAAAGCTGGGTCTGCAAGTCTAAGTGCACCCAAACCAAAAGAAGAAATGATGCTAGGTAAGTAGGCTGGGTAGGTAGTTTGGTGGTTGCAGAACCAATGATTATGATCAATTTTGTGTTTTCAAGTGTTATATCTATTCAAATCAGTATTTCAAGGCAAATATTCCGTATGGAGGAGCTCAAGCGAGGCATAAATAACTCCCCCTTCTTACTCTTCCCTAAATCATTTACTAACTTCCCTAAAGAGGTCAAGATCTGCTTGATATCTCTAAGTTTCATAATTTTCCATATCATTTGCCTTGGTAAAGATCTGCTTTACTCAAGGATGGTCCATATTTTCTCTACAAAGTTCTATCTCCCCTTTAAAGCCTATGATCTCTGAGACTTAGCACTTTCTTTTAATTTTCATATTAACTCCTGACATTATTATGTAAATCCCTATCTATTTCCCTTCCCCCTACTAAAACTATGTTAATAATTACCCTATGTAAATTTTCCCTCCCTCTAGTTGAAACATAACCATAAATATCCCCTTGGGAATTACTAAGTTCACTTGGATCTTAGTAAGAACCCTCATCTCTGCATAAATTTCCCCTCCAAGGTGTTTGGACTCCTTCCAAAACACAAAAAAACCCCTCCAAATGCATTAACCAACCCCCGTGCATTGCATTTTTGGGATTTATTAATGTTTGATTAATAAATAACCAAAGCGCCGAAACATATTAAACGTTAACCTAAAGTCCAAACCCACCCGTGGCCGCAAATATTTCATGGTTTAATGCGCGCGCTATTTCACTAAACCCCGACCATCTACCCCTCCCGACCACCATCGGATCAGCCCTCCCAGATCCGACAACCCTCATGAATATTGAGCACCCTTTCGTGATGGTTAGTTAGCACCTGATGGCCGAAGGTTTTACCGTCGTACACCGGGATAGCTGGCGGCATCCCATTGCATCGGGCTGCCCCTGACAAATACTACCTCCATACTAAAAGCGCTCCGACGCCAACCGCTTACCGCTCTCCCCTTGGATGACGTGGGCACCGGGTCATACTGCTGCGTCACCTTGCCACATCGCCTCCACCTCACCCCATACTGCCACGTCATCAACCTGTCGTACTGCCACGTCACCCTGTTGACGTCATCACTATACAAGAGGGTCCCACTACTGATGTCATGCTGATGTCATCCGCCGTACCACTGACGTCATGCTGATGTCAGCAGCTGAAAAAACGCGCAAGTGCAAAATCAAAGCTTCAGAAGCCCAGAATGAAAAAGAGGGGCAGTTTTCAATGCGCTAATCACGCATCGCTATAGGAAAAGGGCCGAAATGGGGAATCTTTAGGGAATCTTTTGATTCTGCAGCCATTTTGCACCGAAAAAGAGCCGAAAAGAGCTGAGTTTGTTGTTTTTATCAAAACAAAAGCAGAAGGAAGTCGAATTTAAATGTCACAATGAATCAAGAAGCGGCAGAGAGTATCAGTGTTGTGGAAAAGTGTATCAGGGAAAACCTTTCAGCGGCCCGAAGCAAGAAAACATTAAAGGTCCATCCAGCAAAGTCAGCGAAAGAGTAAAGGCCATTTAAGGACTCTCAAATCACAGTTACTGCCCATCAAAGTCACATAAAGATCGATGGATCAAAACCCAAGGCACATTTACTATAAAAGCACTGCATCAAGCCACTGAGGACCACATTAAACTCATTTTGATCTAGCTGCCTCTGGCACAGCTCAATAGATATTTAGTTGCATTAAATTTTAGCACAGGTTTTAGGGTTAGAAAGCTTCTTCCCGCAGACCTGTTTAGGTTGGTTGTAATAAATATTTTTTCAGATATTTTGCCTATAAATACAACCCTGAACAATGTAATAGGGGTTGGTTGGTTAATTTTTGTTGGTTAGATGTTTTGCTTAAGCAGAGACTCGCATTGTATAGTTGATAATTTCTATAATCAAAGACTGCTTACGAGCTTGGAGAATGGATTGTTTGCTGTGTTTAATGGTCGAAAAGTGACTATGGAATTCTTGTGCTGTTACATGACTCAATAAGTGCTTCTTACCTCTGTTTTCCATTCATTAAACACCATCTAAACAGCAGAAAGAAAGATTAGCGTAGAACTTGTTTAACGGCACTCTATGCTCAATTTCTACTGTTTCTTTATGTTTTCATCTGTTTTAGGCATAAATATGAATTCCACATGGCTCATGTTTGCCCTAATTCACCATGTGTGATAGTTATCCAGGGATTCTTGACTGCCCCTAGATAGAGTTCACTCCCTTCCCTCTGTTAAGTTGAGTGAGAGATTCTTAATTGCCTCTCATTCCTTACATTTCATTCCATCTTTTAGCTTGAAGGTTGCTTTATGTGCAGCTACCCTACTCCATATCCCTCTTGTGACCAAGAAAACGCACCAGTATTCCTACTCCCTGACTCCATGCCCAATGGTTTGAACTTATCACTCTATGCATGCCTCTTTGCTTGAAAGCATCCTCCTTCCATCCAAACACCATCCAAACAAAAACAAAACCCCTGAACCCAATAGCTAGCCTAAAATCATCATCAACAAAGCTAAATCATTAGGAGAGAGCCCTCTCTAATTGCAGGTGGGCTAGAACCTGCAATCCAAAGATTGGTTTGTGGTTACCTCGGCTGTATCCCTTCAAGAGCTTCGGGACAACCTGAGTGATAACATAATGGCGACTCCACTGGGGAACTCCTCAGATAATCCCACAAATAAAACCTGAAGCTCTACTGCGGAAGAAGGTTTCTGTTTAACCAGTATTCTTAGAAAATTCCTCAAAGAAATAAGCTAGAAGCTGGCTCCCAAGAGAAATCCACGCTATACAAGGTCAAATCCAGACCCCAATCGCCCAGCTGCTTTTGAAAATCTGAATTTAATCCCTAAGATCATTAGAAAACAAGAGGAACAAGAAGACCCTACTGCTTCTAGTCTTGAAACAGTCCAGCCAAGCTGTGTTCCAACCCCTGTCAAAGTCCTATTTCGGTCAACCCCAAGTTCCCCTTGTTCCTTATCCACTTCTCCAGGCACTTCTTCAACACCTCCATTCACTGCAAATACTACCACTACTACTCGTATTATCCCAGTTGTTCCCGTTGTTCCTCTCATCCCTGTTGTTCCCCTTGTCCCTGTCAACATGGCTAACAGATATGCACCTTTACACCTGCCTCCAAATCCCGGGGCTATGCCTCAAGATTACTAGACAAAAATAACATATTTTGATGGCACAAGTGCCTGCACAGCCCTTCAGCATACAAAGAAAATGCAGGACTACTTCGAGAGCTATGAAATTGACGATGATAGTGTGAGAATGAAAATATTTGTGCAGAGTTTAATAGGCGATGTTAGGACTTGGTTTCGAGCATTCCCAGCCAATTCCATAGGAGACCTAGAAGCCTTATACCAGTCTTTTATCAAGAGATGGGAGAAAATGAAAGACCCCTTGCACATACTATCTGAATATGACAACATCAAAAGAGGCCCTCAGGAGACTATCTTGGACTACTGTGCAAGATTTAACAATGTTTATAATGCAATACCACAGAACTTAAGACCTCCACCTGATCTTGCTTTGTACAAATTCCCTGATAGTTTTGATGCAAAAATGGCTTATCAGTTAAGGGAAAGAGCCCCCCAAAGCATTGCAGAAATGTAAAATGTTTCTGTTAGTGTGGAGGCAAATCTAATTGTCAAAAGAAACAGAGCAAGAACTGAGAGAAGAATCACCTTCAAGGAAGAACCCTCAACCTTCGACCAGAAGCTAGATGCTATTATCAGTGGCATCCATAGGCTGGGAGACAGAGTAGAGAATGTTGAGAGGAAAACATCATGGGAAGGACAACAGCCCAATGCCATAAGGAACCCAAATTTCAGAAAAAACTCAAAACCCAAACGCTGGAAGGGCTAGTCCCGACCATGATATTAGGCCTCCTTTCCAAAAAAACTATGCGGAAGCATCCACCTATAGTGAGCCAACAGAGGAGACTCACATGAACTTGATAGATTCAAAAAATGAGCAACAAATTTTTCTGACTCAAGAAGACTAGGACTACCAAGATGTGAATCAATTTCAGACTAAGTCTGGTGAGTCTTTTGATTTTAAACAAGGTTATGATACTGTTGTATATGAGGTGCACAAACAATATAAGTTGAGAACAAGGACCATTGATGTCCCTGCACCTAGCAGAACAAAAGAGAGCAAACAGCCCAACAAAATTAAAGGCAAGGTGATCATAACAGAACCAGCTGATACGACTGTCCCAAACCCGCATCAAGTAACTGTAGAGGATATGATCGACGTGCAGTCTTCTGTTGACCAGCCTCTGCCTCCTTCTTCCTCAAAAGAAGAGGGGAGCAGCATTCCTAAAAATCTTCCCAAAACAGACATACCACAAGCTGTCATTCATCATAACACTGATATTCGAAAAGAAAACACAGAAAACACTCTTGATAAGGAAATATCTGCTACTACTAATGCAAGGATTCCATTGGAGAAACCATTTAACTTAGAAACAAAGATTGGAAAACTCAAAATATCCATCCCCCTCTCTGAACTTGCCAAGCATGATGTCTATAGGAAACAAATTCAAAGGTCACTTCAAATGCGAAAGGTCAGGGATGATTTAAATGTTTTAGATGATACCCCTGAGTTGTTGTTTGGTCCAGAAGTTAATGGGAAGTCAACATATGGATATGTTCCACCCTTTTATGTCATTCTGTAGATACATGACAAAATCTTGCATAATGCTATGTTTGACTAAGGTGTGTCACATAACCTTATGCCCAAAGCTGTAATGGAAAAGTTAAACCTTGGTGTCAAAAGACCCTACAAAGATCTATATTCCTTTGACTCAAGTCAAGTCAAGTGTTTAGGCTTAATCAAAGACCTTTGTGTGTCTCTAGTCCAATTTCCTAATAAAACAATCCTAATGGACGTAGTAGTCGCTGACATTCCCACAAAGTATGGCATGCTCCTATCAAGATCATGGGGAGCAAAACTCCAAGGATCCCTCCAACTTGACCTCTCTTATGCCACTATATCTGTCTTTGGGAAACCAAAGAGACTGTACAGGGAAACACTGATGAAGTATGTGGTAAGTAGTGAGGAAAAGCCCCAAAATTTTCCAATTTACTCAATCCATTCTTATATGGATTCCTTTATTTTATTTAATGATGACACCAATCCTCCAACTGATGAGAAGCCTTTAGCCTTAGAGCAAGAAACATGCATCAATGAGGAATCAGTTGCCAATACCCATGAAACTGTCACAACAGTCAAGGCAACCAACAAACAAGAAGAACCTCCCGAAACAGAAATTGTAAGTCTACCCAATCCTCAAATAACTAAAACTCTTAATACAAACCACAAACAAGAAATCACATGGTGTTTAGAGTTTGATGGTTTTGTCAATAAGTTAGGAGCAGGGGCAGGGGTATGGATTCACAATGCACATGATAATCATGCAGAAGGCCATGCCTATAGATTAAATTTCAGATGTACCAATAACATGGCAGAGTATGAGGCTCTCCTCTTAGGCCTTAAATTGCTCAAAGCCCTAGGAGCTGCAAAAGTGTCCATTCTAGGTGACTCTGATTTAATTATACAACAAATGAAAGGTAATTTGTTACCAATGACAATAGAATAAGAGCTTATAGGACTGCTGCCACATAAATACTCAATTCTTTCAATGAATCCAAGCTTGCCAAAATTTCAAGAGACCATAATACTCATGCCCATAGCCTAGGAACTTTTGCTAGTACATGCAAGCTTCCCTTTGAGCCAAATCACCATTTCACTGCTAAGATAAAACATAGACCCTCGGTCCCTAACAATGTTAAAGATTAGCAAGTGTTTGAAAATGATGCCCAGATTAACAATTTCCTCACTCTTGAGGGTGAATTTTCGAATACAAACGTTGACATGGATGCCATGAACGATTCAAAACAGCTAACAGAAGAAAATCAGCAGGTTGTAACAGCTGCAACAGCTAAACAAATCCTTAACCAACTGTTTTTGACAATGCAAACATACAAGAGCTGAAACATATGCATTTAGAAGAAACAACCAAAGTTGAGGCTGAGTTCATTGACCTAAAGGATAACTTTTTTCTTGCTGGACTAACTCCATTACAAGACATGTTTGATGATAATGATGTGCCTAAGAAACCAAAAATGGAGCCTATAAATGCTGCTATTGAAGAACATAACATAGGAACAACAGACAAGCCCAAAATGATTAAATTATCCAAAAATATGCCTCTTGATCAAAAACCAAAATATGTCGATCTGTTCAAAGAATTCCAAGATGTATTTGCTTGGAGTTATGAGGACTTGAAATCCTATGACACCTCGGTAATTCAACATACCATTCCCTTAAAACCAAATCAAAAACCATTCAATCAGAAACTTAGAAGAATCAATCCAATGCTTCTTCCCCTCATTGAAAAAGAAATAAAGAAAATGTTTGAAGCAGGTATCATTGCACCCATCAGATTCTCTGAATGGGTATCCAATCTGGTTCCCACAAGGAAAAAATCAGGAGAGATCAAACTGTGTGTAGACTTGAGAAATTTAAACCAGGTCTCTCTAAAAGACCACTATCCTTTGCCCAAAATGGACCATATCCTACAAAGAGTAGTGGGGTCATCTAGAATTTCTCTACTAGATGGATTTTCAAGATTTAATCAGATACTTGTTCACCCGGATGACCAAGGCAAGACAGCCTTTACCACACCGTGGGGAACATTTAAGTATGTTAAAATGCCTTTCAGGCTAAAGAATGCTGGTGCTACCTTTCAAAGGGCAATGGATATTGCATTTGCCAAGGAGATACATGATTTCCTTGTTGTTTACCTTGATGACCTAACCTGTTTCTCCAAATCTGACCAAGAGCACCTTAAGCATCTAAGGCAAATTTTCATGACATGCAGGAAACATGGCATTTCCTTGAATTCTAAGAAATCCCTGTTTGCGCTTGAGGAAGGCAAGCTTCTAGGCCATATCATATCAAAATATGGGATTAGAATTGATCCTGAAAGAATTCAAGCTATCCTCCGGATCCCATATCCAAGAAACATAAAAGAGCTGCAAGCATTCCTTGGAAAGATCAATTTCCTAAGGAGATTTATCCCAAACCTAGCCGAGCTAATAAGGCTATTGAGCAATATGTTAAAAAAGAATGCCAAGGTAAAATGGTCTCTTGAAACGAAGCAAGCTTTTGAGAGTATCAAAACTGCCTTGACTCAAACGCCTGTCCTCACCAGTCCGCAATTCGACAAAGATTTCATCATTTTTTCTTTTGCATCTGAGCACACCATAGCCGCTGTCCTTTTGCAAAAGGATGATCAAGGTAATGAAAATCCAATTTCTTTCTTCAGCCGAGATTTAAGAGATGCACCCTTGAAATATCAGATTATGGAAAAGCAGGCTTATGCCCTTGTTAAGGCTATCAAAGACTTCAGAATTTACATCTTATACTCCCATGTGATTGCCTACATCCCACATTTTGCTGTAAAAGATATATTAACTCAAGAGGGACTAGAAGGCGAAAAAGGCAAGTGGACTGCTAGCATTCTGGAATATGACATTGAGATAAAACCTACCAAGCTGATAAGAGGACAAGGTTTAGCCAAACTAATGTCCGAAACAAATTTCCAAGCCTTAGACATTAATTAACTGGACAATGAACCAGAGCTGGCGGCTCCACAGATCAGTGAAACCTTTTTGCAATTCCCATGGTATGCTGATATTTTCTTTGTACTGTTAAACCTCTGTGCTCCCCCAGGATTGTCCAGGACCAAGAAAATATTTTTAAGGATGAAATCATAAAAGTTTTGTGTCATAGATGGTGCCTTGGTTTGGAAAAATCATTAAGGAATATTGCTTAATTGTTTGACTATGAATGAAACTAACAACATCATGAAAGAATTCCATGCAGGGGAGTGTGGAGGACACTTATATTGGAAGTCCACTACTGACAAGATTTTAAGGGCTGGTTATTATTAGCCCTCTCTATTTGCAAATGTCAAGAAATTTGTTGTTTCATGTCACAAATGCCAAATCTTTGAAGGAAAAAGAAAACTGCTGCCCTTGCCCCTTAGACCCATCTCAACCGAAAAGCCTTTTCAACAATGGGGTCTTGACTTCATTGGTGAAATCCATCCATCATCCTCAGGCCAACACAAGTGGATTTTAACAGCCACTGATTATTTCACCAAGTGAATTGAAGCCATCCCGTGTAGGCAAGCCAATGACTCCACTCTCATCTGATTTCTTGAGGACAATATCCTTTCTAGATTTGGTTGCCCTGAGAAAATCATCACTGACAATGCTGCTGCTTTCAAATCCAAGAGAATGATTAGTTTTTGCCACAAATACTACATTACCTTGGGTCATTCCTCAGCCTATTACCCTCAAGGTAATGGCCTATCCAAGTCATCCAACAAAAGCCTAATCAATATCATCAAGAAAGTCTTAGAGGAGAATAAAAAGAATTGACACAAAAAGCTCACAAATGCACTATGGGCTGATAGATTGACAACTAAGAGATCCATTGGGATGAGCCCATATGAGTTATTCTATGGCATGGAAGCCAAATTTCCTTCATCTTTAGGCATTCCTACTATCAAACTGTTACAGGAGATTTAGGTTGAACCGAATGACATGCAGAAAAGAGTTAATCAAACCATTCATCTTCAGCAAACCAGGGAGCAGGTGTATGACAGAGCTCAAATGTTGCAAGAGAAGCTCAAAAGGATGTTTTATAAGAAAGCTAAAGCAGAGGATTTATGGGTTGGCAGCAAAGTTCTAAGGTGGGACTCACGAAGAGAGGACAAGGGCAAACATGCAAAATTTGATTTTCTTTGGAAAGGTCCATACATTATCAGTGCTGTGCAAGGCAATAACACATATTCCCTCAAATCTCTAGATGGCAGCATAGCTGAAGAAGGCCCTGTTAATGGTCGAATGTTAAAACATTACCATAATCCCTTTGATTGAGAAACAACAGGCGGTGTTATTTTCTGTACATAAATGTTTGTATATATCAGCACTTTATTTTATTTTTTTAATAGTTCGGATTCTAAAGCATGCAGAAGAAAGCAGGCAGTGCTTCACAGTTCACTAGCAAATCAGTTGAGGGAAAGTGTTGTTTTCAGTCCAAAATTTCAAATCAATCTAACAGTCAGCACTGAGAAGTTTTAATTTACATCAATAATAAGAAGATTCAGGCAGTCTGACCTGCTGTTCTTGACTTTTCACAAGGAAAATCCATCCCCAAGTGGAGCCACTGTTAGCCTCCTACTGCAGCAGGTTACTCATCTTTCATGATTGACACTTTTACATGCCAAATATGTCATACCTTGCAAGCTGCAGTGTTCCATATTTGCTACAGAGACCAAAGAAAGATGCCATGTGAGTATGCCAGTTCAAGTGCCACTGCTATGTTCCAAATTTTGATGTGCTATTCCATTTTTGAAGAATTTTTCAGTTCAAGGGAGGTCCAAACAGCTTAATCTTGGTCTCCCCAGGTTTCAATTTCTTGTTTTAGAATATAGAGAATGAATAATCCATCCAAACAGCTTAATCCTGGCAGATTCTTAGATAGGTAGAGAAGCAAGGGTGCTCAAAAGCCTAATCTAAGCCCCTGGAAGAAATAAGTGTCGATATAGATAGGAGGACAGTGCAAAAGAAAACGCTGAAAAGCTGGGTCTGCAAGTCTAAGTGCACCCAAACCAAAAGAAGAAAAAATGCTAGGTAAGTAGGCTGGGTAGGTAGTTTGGTGGTTGCAGAATCAATGATTATGATCAATTTTGTGTTTTCAAGTGTTATATCTATTCAAATCAGTATTGCAAGGCAAGAATCCGTATGGAGGAGCTCAATCGAGGCATAACTAACTTCCCTTTCTTCCTCTTCCCTAAATAACTTACTAACTTCCCCTAAAGAGGACAAGATCTGCTTGATATCTCTTAGTTTCATCATTTTCCATATCATTTGCCTTGGTAAAGATCTGCTTTACTCAAGGATGGTCCATACTTTCTCTACAAAGTTCTATCTCCCCTTTAAAGCCTAAGATCTCTGAGACTTAGTGCTTTCTTGTCATTTTCATATTAACTCCTGACGTTATTATGTAAATCCCTATCTATTTCCCTTCCCGCTACTAAAACTATGTTAATAATTCCCCTATGTAAATATCTGCTCCCTTTGGTTGAAACATAACCATAAATATCCCCTTGGGAATTACTAAGTTCACCTGGATCTTAGTAAGAACCCTCATCTCTGCATAAATTTCCCCTCCGAGGTGTTTGGACTCCTTCCAAAACACAGAAAACCCACTCCAAATGCATTAACCAACCCCCGCATTGCATTTTTTGGATTTATTAATGTTTGATTAATAAATAACCAAAGCGCCAAAACATATTAAACGTTAACGTAAAGTCCAAACCCACCCGCGGCCGCAAATAATTCATGGTTTAACACGCGCGTTGTTTCACTAAACCCTGACCATCTTCCCCTCCCGACCACCGTTGGATCAGCCCTCCTAGATCCGATGGCCCTCATGCATATCGGGCGCCCTTTCGTGATGGTTAGTTAGCACCCGATGGCCGATGGTTTTATCGTCGTACACCGGGATAGCTGGCGGCATCCCATTGCATCGGGTCGCCCCTGACAAATACCACCTCCGTACTAAAAGTGGTCCGACGCAAACCGCTTACCGCTCTCCCCTTGCATGACGTGGGCACCGCGTCATACTGCCGCATCACCCTGCCACATCGCCTCCACCTCACCCCGTACTACCACGTCATCAACCTGTCGTACTGCCATGTCACCCTGCTGACATCATCATGCTAACGTCATCACCGTACAAGAGGGTCCCAATGCTGAAATCATGCTGACGTCATCCGCCATACCGCTGACGTCGTGCTGACATCAGCAACTGAAAAAACACGCAAGTGCAAAATCAAAGCTTCAGAAGCCCAGAATGAAAAATAGGGGCAGTTTTCGATGCACGATTAGCGCTTAGCAGGAAAAGGGCCAAAATGGGGAATCCTTAGGGAATCTTTTGATTCCGCAACCGTTTAGTGCCGAAAAAGAGCCGAAAAGAGCCGAGTTTGCAGTTTTTATCAAAACAGAAGCAGAAGGAAGCCGAATTTAAATGTCACAATGAATTAGGAAGCAGCAGAGAGTATCAGTGTTGCGGCAAAGTGTATCAGGGAAAATCTTTCAGTGGCCCGAAGCAGGAAAACATTAAAGGGCCATCCAGCAAAGTCAGCGAAACAGTAAAGGCCATTTAAGGACTCTCAAATCACACTTACTACCCATCAAAGTCACATAAAGATCGGTGGATCAAAAACCAAGGTACATTTACTATAGAAGCACTACATCAAGCCACCGAGGACCACATTAAACTCATTTTGATCCAGCTACCTCTAGCACAGCTCAATAGATATTTACTTGCATTAAATTTTAGCACAGGTTTTAGGTTTAGAAAGCTTCTTCCTGCAGACTTGTTTAGGTCGGTTGTAATAAATATTTTTTTCAGATACTTTGCTTGTAAATACAACCCTGAACAATGTAATAGGGGTTGGTTGGTTAATTGTTGTTGGTTAGATGTTTTGCTTGAGCAGAGATTCGCACTCTATAGTTGATAATTTCTATAATCAAAGACTACTTATGAGCTTGGAGAATGGATTGTTTGTTGTGTTTAATGGTCAAAGAGTGACTATGGAATTCTTGTGCTGTTACATGACTCAATAAGTGCTTCTTACCTCTGTTTTCCATTCATTAAACACCATCTAAACAACAGAAAGAAAGATTAGCTTAGAACTTGTTTAACTGCACTCTATGCTCAATTTCTACTGTTTCTTTATGTTTTCATCTGTTTTAGGCATAAATATGAATTCCACATGGCTCATGTTTGCCCTAATTCACCATGTGTGACAGTTATCCAGGAATTCTTGACTACCCCTAGATAGAGTTCACTCCCTTCCCTCTGTTAAGCTGAGTGAGAGATTCTTAATTGCCTCTCATTCCTTACATTTCATTCCATCTTTTAGCTTGAAGGTTGATTTATGTGCAGCTACCCTACTCCATATCCCTCTTGTGACCAAGAAAACGCACCAGTAGTCCTACTCCTTGACTCCATGCCCAATGGTTTGAACTTATCACTCTATGCATGCCTCTTTGCTTGAAAGCATCCTCCTTCCATCCAAACACCATCCAAACACAAACAAAAACCCCTGAACCCAATAGCTAGCCTAAAATCATCATCAAAAAAGCTAAATCATTAGGAGAGAGCCCTCTTTGATTGCAGGTGGGATAGAACCTGAAATCCAAATATTGGTTTGTGGTTACCTCGGCTGTATCCCTTCAAGAGCTTCGGGACAACCTGAGTGATAACACTATCTATCCTCTTTTTCATCCAATTTGGTGGAAAAATGAATTCTGTTAGTCTTCTCCTCCTCCAAATCTGGCTAACTGCCAATTAAATTCATTATCTAAAGCTAATTCTAGTAGTTTCGTCGAAATTAGTGGTCCCGCCAACTTCCCCGCCAATCTTGCGTTAAGGCCGAGTGGTCACACGGTGGTTAGGTCCAGCGTTTAAGGCGATGGTTCGGGAAGCTCCATTGTAAATCGCAATCGGCAGAGTCCTGCGGGCTTATGGACTGTGAACCAGGCAGGCGATATGCTATTTGAGATATCGATGAACTAATGGACTATTAAACTGTAGCCTATAACTTATCGTATCTAGATCCTTTCACTAATTAGCTAGAAAAACCAGTGGTCCTATACATGTGAGACTCGTCTTGTTGCAATATCGAATCGCAACCTGGTAACTGTCGGGAGTCGATTTTGTAGTTTCGTTCTCTTTTGCGATGTGCGATCACATTGTAACCTGAACTTGCCGAGGGCCAATTCTATAAGGTCAACCCGCTTCCTTGTTGCAAATTTTGATTGCGACTATCGCATCACACCCTGGCTTGTTCTCGGGATTGTTTTTAATGCTGACCTACCTGTGATTGCGATTTGTGACATGCGGGGGCCAATGGAAGCTTACCACTTGGCGCCTCTTCATTCAGTGAAGGACCTTGCCACATCATCCAATGGTACCATGTGAGCAAGTCAAACCTGATCTTTGACTTGCTATAAATTCTGCATACAAGCTCGGATTTGAGTCTTGTTCACACCGTTGGAATCAGAATGATAAGCTCTTTGATATAAAGCTAAGTATAATAAGGTTCTAAAATTTTGATTTTTTAGCATAATTTTGAGCAACTGATCATGAACGCACGATTGAATATGTGTTATGTAGTTAATCATCTTAGTTAAGTGATGGTTAGGCCTACCACGCTGTATTGGAAGGCAACAGAGCATGTGTTGAGATACCTCAAGGGCACTACTCATTATGGATTGTGGTACAGACGAACATAGGGAGTGAAGCTTCAAGGCTTCACCGATGCAGATTAGGAAGAGACTCCATATGATAGAAAGAGCACATCAGGAGGGATCTTTAGTATTGGGTTAGTGGTAGTTTCTTGGAACAACAAGAAACAAAGATTGGTTGCACTCAGTTCAGCAGAGACAAACTACATGGCTTCAAGTTAGGAAACATGTGAGGCCATTTGGATGAGGAATATTTTGGTTGGCCTGTTTGGTCAATAGATGGATCCAACTGTGATTTACTGTGATAATCAGAGTTGTATCAAAATCTCAGAAAAAATCAATTTTTAATGATCAGTCCAAGCATATTGATATTTGATATCATCATCTCTAAGATTGTGTATTGAGGCAGATTATGTTGTTGGAGTACGTTCCAATGGAAGAGCAAGATGCTAACATTTTTACAAAGGCATTCTCAAGATGTAAATTGTAGTTTCACATAGACATGATTGGGGTAGCTGATAATCCTTTCTTGTTGAGAGGTAGTGTTGAGAAATGGAAAAAAGAAATTCTAGTTTAATTTGTCCTCGAATTAAACTGTGAATTAAATATAATTATATTCTCATAGCAATTTGTAAATAGTTCATTAAGTTTAATTGGCTTAATTAGCTTAGGAATTTTGAGTTGGAAGTCTTTTGGAATTCATATATATGTTCTCCATAAATTTTAGTGGTCCAGGATGAGTTTAGTTGAGTTCTAATTAGAATAACTTAGTTTACTGAGTTATAGACAGTTAAACTAGTTCTAACTATTTGTTGAACTAGTAGAGGATTAGTAGTTAGTTAGTGCATTGGTGCATCCATAGGTGCTACTCCAGATAACTAAAGATTCACTCATCGGAAACTCATGCATGTCAGATTTGAGAAAGACCCAGTTGAGACTACAGTGTAGGGAAAATGCACTATCAGTTGTAGAATGATTTGGGTTATACAGATCATGCATGCAATGAGAAGAGGACCTAGTTTTGGATTGTGCAGTTGTGGACGAAGTAATTCCCAATTAAATAGACGTTAATTCCTCTAGGAATCGCGCAAGGAAACAGGGTCTCAGTAGGTAGCATAAATTGACTAAGTCTTGTTCAGTGCGAGCTTGTGAGGCAGAGAGTTGATCATACATGTGCATAATTGTTCTTATGAGAACAAGCTTTGTATTATCACTTAGATTTCTGATTAATGCAATAGATAGTTAGTGTTTTGAGTAGTGTCTTTCCCTAGAGAAGCAATTGTGTTATGTGTCTTCGATTATCTTCCTCTTGTCGATTATTGCTTTCATCGATTCTTGTTTTCCATTGTTTAAAGAGTAGTTTAGATTCTTGTCTTGTGTTTTAGTACATTACATGAGCTATGAATCTACAGGAAAATCTACATAAATTACATGAACTAAAAAATGAGTTGAAAAAAATACATTGAAAAATATATGAGAATACTTGATACAATAATATTTGATAAAATAAATTTCATCCCACAACCTATAATAAGGAAAATTCCTAAAAAGAAAAATTGGAGTAAAACAAAATAACAATACTTGAAATGGTGACAGAAAAGTCTAAGTTTCATATTGAACTATCTTCACCTCCCATTGTCTCACAAATTTAGAAGAGTCCACATTATCATGTTCATGGCAAGTAAAACCCCATGTAAGCACATTATGGAAGTGATGTAACGAACTACACATACATGCTAACAGGGACCAGCATAAGAATGTGGAAAAGCATTGACCATACTACCATTGTGTTTATTTATTTCAATGAATTTCGTGTACCTAGTATTAATAATTTAAGGGCGATGTCGATAAAACTTTTGTTGGTTTTCATTTTAAATATTTTTTGGTGATCTTTTTAACAACTCATATATTGGAATATTTTCTTGGTTAGTTATTTTACTCTCTCCATGTGTTAGATATGGAACTTTCTATTGGTTAGATTTTTGTCCTACTGTAAAAGAATCTTTGTAATTCCAATGCCCACTTATATTATAAGAATTTATTTGCATTACCATGGGTAGCAATGGAACATTAGATCATATTTTCACTTACAATAATTTATTTTTATGACTAATAAACTACAAGATATTCAAGCATATCTAGACTTACAATAATTTGATGGGAGAAAATTAAGTTATTGAAAGATCCCAGTAGGTGGGAAAAATTGTCATTAGATTAAAGGTATTGTGGTCTATATTTGTGGAAAGGCCTCGTGGGGGTTTGAACCTCCATGCTATTGGAGGCCCATTAGACTAGCTAAAGAGATTGGATGTGTATGACCTTGTCATCGAATCAAAGGAATTGTGGTATGTGTTCATGGAAAGGCATAATGGGCATTTGAACCTACATGCTATTGGGAGGAATATATGACTATTTGAAGAATCGAATGTGGACAACCCACAAAGAGGTTATTATCCTCTCATATTATTCCCAGTCACAGTCACCAAAGATGCTTCCATGTTAACAAACTGTTGTAGTGGCTACAACCACCCTCCAAAATTTTGCCTTAGCTTCGTTTTGGAGCCTCCCTACTAACCATCCTAGTAGCATGTCTTGCACTATCAAGTACATGAGCTTCATTGGTTTTTCATCAGCTTGCCAGCCTGTGGATGATGGTTTGTTTCACTCCCCTCACAAGCTGCCATCCTAGACTTGGGTCAGCTGCTGACTGGGTATTTCTCTTAGAAAATTGCGCAATTCTGGAGGGGAACCAACCTTCCCTCCAGAAATTGCACAAATATGACTGGAAGTCTACTGGGCTCAGAAATTACAAAATCTTATCAAGTGGTTGTCCTCTGCAAAATTGAGTAATCTGGCCCAACAGTGCAGCTTAGCCCAGGAATTGCGCAATTCTGGGCAGTGGTCAAATACTCCTCCCAAAAATTGCACAATCCCTCTGGAAATCCAACCCAGCTTCCTCTACCCCTTTTATTGGTGTCTTTTTTTATACATTTAGGAAATAAAAGGGAAACATTCAAACAAATTAAAATCTCAAGACCTAGAGGAGGATAAGAACTTCTTTCCCCAAGATGAGAGAGTGGCCCCTAAAAGAAAACATAAGAAAGAAAATAAGAAAATCACTGAAATCAAGCTCAGGACGTGAAACAGGGTGAAAAATAAAACTTCCCTTCCCAGGACGAGAGAACAATACTCATGAAAACAAAAACAAAAAAATCTGAAGCTCCAGACCTAGAGCAAGGTGATAAAAACTTCCTTCCCTAAGACGAGACAATAATCCTACAAAAGCAAGAAAAGAAAAGAACAAAGCAAGCAAACAATCTAATATTTAGGACTTGGAGCAAGGTGTAAGATTCCTTCCCCAAGACGTTAGATCAATCCTATGGTCAATGTTGGTTGTACTTTTGCGTCTTTGATAGCATCCCCGGCAACAATGCCAAAATGTTGGTTTCCAAGTATGAATCATGAAATTCACCCAAACCACATTTAATTGTCAACTCGGGGTTCTACCATTTGGTTCAAGGCTATTGTGCATTATATGTGCAGGCCACAATTTCACAACCCAACGGTGAGCATTAACTATCAATTCATCAACTTGTGTAACCACAAGTAATATTGTAACAATAATAAGAGTAACGTCAAGTGATAATTGTAACAAAAAATACGAGTAACAACAATAAGGTCTCACAACAACGCACTAATAAACATTCACAACAATAACAAAATTATAGAAATAAACCCAACACACATCTAATCTAGAAGCACTTGGTCAGGAGAGTAGGCCCAACTCCCTGATCAGGGTTGTGGTGAGATCAAAGAACCATGAGATACTTAGAAGATCAATTTATCATTAATTAAAGAAATATTACAACTGTTTTGTTATAGACTCGAATTTACATTATTCTCTTGCAAACTTAACGCCTCTTAACAGTGTTGGCTTTCACATCCTGCAACTCTACTTTATACAATTTGTTAATGATACAGTTCCTAGAATTACGATATTGTCTACCCTTAATTACATGGTGGTTTTCAGAATGAAAAAAGAATGTTAAAAAGATAGCAGTGTGTCAATCAAAGGGTTGATTTATTGTTAAAGCCAATATGCAAGAATAATGTTGCTAGTTTGATATCATCATTCGTTGAATCATTGTCCTGGTCATTCACCCTTTAAATCTGCAAAAATAATTGAATTAGCAAGTCACTTTGGTAATAATCCCCTACAACTATGCTTCATTGACCAATAATCCATAAAAACATGAAGATAGGTACACCTGTGCAATTTAAGATATCGAATAACCACTATTGGTGTGAAATGGATGAAAGAACAGGGTAAAAAGGGTGAGTAAAAGTATGCAAATCTAGCCACCAACAATTACATAAGCACATCAACTATTTCCTTTTCACGCTAATACCAAGCATGTTTCCTAGAACTGCTCACACATGTCAACCACATGTTCCAAATATCAAGACAATCATACTTATAAATTTGAAATAAAGCCTTACCAAGACTAACAATCATGTCATAATCCATAGTCAACTCATAGTCATTAGACATAATGCTACAACTTTCACCTACTATACTCAACTACATATCAACTATCTCAACACATATGTATAACTACAACCATGTTAAAACAAGATCATTTGAAAACATACTCATATTATGCAATTCATCAAACATTCAACCAACTTGCAACCATACCATGTTAAATAAATAAACTAGACAACATAATCAAGCAGTCAAGTACCAAATATATGACAGAAGAAAACTTATACCTTAACACATCTGAGTAGGGGCTACCTTGTCTGCACAATCAATCTAGTTAGAAAGATATAACTTTATGACATGTCAACTCAAACATAAATAAGATCACGATATCCATAACACTAACTAACTAACATGTATCTCAGTGGGGGCTAGCTTGTCTACATAATCAATCTAGTTAGCAAGATGGAACTTTACAACATGTCAACTCAAACATAAATAAGATCACGATATCCATAACACTAACTAACTAATATGTTCACATCATAAAATTGTAATCATTTATCATTTATGTATAGAAATCACATATGTACAATCGGTCTAGATTAGTAACACACAATGCAACACAATAAGTTGACTTATACCTTGATGTCGTAACCCTAACCATCTGCATAAGCCAATCCAATTTAGCATGATACATATGACATCAACATCTTAATGAAATAACCCTAATCATGAAGTTACTAGCATATAAAAATCATAAGCTATATATCATGCTCATTGACAACATATAACCTAATAATTGTCAAGCTATATAACATAAAACAACAATAGAAATGCATACCACCATAGATTACTATCATTCTTGACTATCTGACACATGTGCATATGATTATACTAATCAAATATCATCTATCACGTATGTAACCATAACATTAAAAACATGTACATAAACCTAATGTATATAAACCTAATGTGTATAGCAATCCTTGACTTACATACCTACATGCAAAACATGCAATACCTGTATGACGATCTGCTCTTACCCCAAAGTCCAATGCCACAACCTCGTTATGATGATTTTCATCTCTTGTTCTATCTCAACCAACACATTAGCATCATAACAACCAATATCACCATGGTGACCTAAATTGCATATAATGACTTCACAAGGCATGTTTGATCTACTATTCATAGATAACTATAACCAAGACCATACATACATAATAACTGCATAATCAACCATACATGCAAGAAGACATACTCCATGACAACACCTTCAACCTTCACATGGCGATATCACTACAACCATGATGAACACCATGCAAATACAACAAGTACATGGACTACATGGATAAGGAATACATATGCAACCAAAATGAGAGCATAATCAACACACATCCCAAGGAGAGTACAACCACGCTCTAATACCACTCTGTAACACCCTCTTGCCATATCTACTAAAGCAACTAGGTAGCCGGGGTACACATGAAACATGAGGCTACTGTGATATGATTAAACCTCCTAGGTGACCTTAAGGAAATGGAATCGATGGAAACACAACACACAGACCTCCCTTAGGTGCTTTAGGACCCCCAGGAGCTAACCCACAACTCCAGGTATCCAATCCCTGAGCTAACCTAGAATTTAGATGAATTTAACCCAAATTCGCTCCCATGACAAGGCATGCATGCAACGGTAAACCTATAGTCACTCCCACGGGCTTTCCTGCTAGCGACTAGAGACACAATTTGCCAGTGCTATGCCATCGACTCCAGGATTTGAGCCACTTGTTCGGGCCTAGAGCCCAATTCACTGCCCAAAATTAAACCATCTCTTCAAATCAGTAAAATACCATGGAAATGATAGTAATGAAGAAAATACTTGTTCAATACATTGATTGGACCCCTACTAGCCATAACAAACATTTTTTCAAACACTTAGTAAATATGAAACCTATAGGTGTAAATAATAGATCTGAGCATAAGGGTCTCATACTTATTTGAGATTCACCATAAAGCATTGTTTCCTTATCACATTAACTTCCATCCCATCCATTAGGTCATAGATACATTGTTCATTCATTTACAAGTAAAAACATAATGAGGGCCACACATAGCTACTTTCATAAAACACATACATAACCAGCATAATAGCAGCAAGAATACTCATGAAAGTACAACCATATAGACTACATATAATGCATTAAATGGCTCATAGAAATATAAGGAGAAATAACCTTTCATTAATGGTGCAAAATCCAAACCTAGGATGGGACTTCCACGTTCCACTCGACTGTAGAATGATTGAGTCAAATCTCTCTTCAATCATTCACCCATGTGCCATATTCCAAGCATGAATGTGGGATTTCATAGAAAAAATCTATCAAAGCTCATCCAGGTCTTCCAGAGGCCATCCACCTCAACCCATCAAATAGTGATTCCACCTCATAGTCGAACATCACAAAACTATCGTTAGATCGGTCTCTATCCTAGCTGTCTAGGGCTCTAGAGCATTTGTCCAACCCATCTACGGGACTATTAACTCAACCCAAAACGTTTACTAAGCTCTAGAGCATTTTTCCAACCAAGGCTATGGGACTAGTAGCTCAACCCACCAAAATGGTTCCAGAGCATTTGTCCAACCCAGGCTATGGGGACTAGTAACTTAACCCAAGTCGTTCCAGAGCTCGAGAGCATTTGTCCAAGCAAGGATACAGGATGAATAACTCAACCCAAGCTATGGAAACATGACAACCAACCAGAAAGACAACAAGGAAATGAACCCACAATCGCCATGGCTATCTAAGAAATGGAAAGGCTAGGCAATCCATTGTTAATCTCAGCCATCCTCCATGCCAAAGACAGATCACAACCAACAAACCACACACATATGCCATGCATGGTAAACCTAGTGAAGGAAACATACATGCAACTCGGTTCGTGAAAGGAAATATGATGTAGCTATTAATCTCGATTCCCTCCTGTGATTTCCGGCTTTTCCTCCACCTTCTTGCTCGAAGAATCCAAGTATGCCACACCCTCCAAGAGTGCTCCAAGAATAATGTAAGTATCCAAGAGTATGAGAGAGAGAATAGAAGAGAACTCTAACACTGAACTGACCAAGTATTGACCACTGATCCTCATAGGCCTTTTCAATGAGGCCTCTATTTTCTTCATTTTCCATTATTTTCCTTCATTTTCCTCCTCACATGCAACCTATGACCTTTCACCTCCATTTTCTCCTAATTTCCATTATTTTCATAAATTAAATCACAATTAATGCCTCATGGATTTCCAAAGCCTTTTCCATAATAAACTGAATCAACACCCATTAGGATGTTTCCCCCACCATTCATCTTGGAATACATCTCCCATCACCATGGCCTTATATATATTTTTACATGGATTTTAACCAGGGTTGTTACAAACTAAAGGTGCTTTATGGTGGATAATCTCAAGTTTGAGTACATAGAGTGTTAGATCTAAGACGTTTGTGATCCACATTGTAAACAAATATTGTGTCCTACAAGACAAAAGAGTTGTGAGAGAAGAGGAAAATAACACAAGAAGAAATAAATATAATAGATGCCAAAAAGAGGACTTAAAAGAAGAGGAATGGGAGGAAGCCATGAGGGGAAGTTGTAACATATACATATTGATGGAAGGGCATGCAATAATATTTTCTAAGGAGCACAATAATGTGGTCTACATATAATAAAATGGAAATGACAAGCATTATAAAAGAATATTGAAAAAAGATATACAAAATAAAATGTGCAATGAGAACTAGGAAAATACCGATTTTCAATTTGATACTTATCAGCTTCTTTTGGACTACAATTTGTAATGAATTTTTTATTTTCCCAAAGAAGTTTGCAAATAATTCCACATATGGTCATGAATAAGGTTGAAAGTAGATTACAAATATATAATCATCACCTAGTGCATATGATTTTTATACTCAAATACTTACAACACTTTTGAGCCTATGAATTTCCTTCCATTTTTTGTATGATTTGTCACAATGCCATTCCTTCTATCGTATAAAAAGAAATGATTCAAATTTGAATGACAAAAAATTCCCTCTTATAATGGATGTCATACTAAATCTAACTAGATGGATAAATTAAACAGGTGGAGCCTAGTATCATACTATTAAGTGATTTGTGATACACAACAGTTGAAATACTACTGCCAATTATTGGTCAGACTCGCTAAGTAACCCAATCCAGAACTTATCGCCAAATTTATTATTTGAAATAGGTAACATGACATAAAGTCTAAAACTCATCAACAACTTGAAATCGAAGTCTAAGAGACACTCCCACTTGGAAAAAACTAAGAATATAAAGAAATACAAAACAAAATACAGATGAATTTGTGAAGAACAAGTAAATTCATTTTTTGAGGCTCTTCTAAGTAGCAATTCGAAAAATTATAATAACAACCAAGAAAAAAGATGAACATATATTGGGAAGAAACTTTCCCTTTCTGTACAAAAGTAAAATTTTCTACATGCTAAACCACACTTGCATTATTTGATAAGATACAAAAGAAAAATAATCTGCATGATAAATTGTAGTTGCATTTTTTATTAGCTATAGGTGGAAAAATTTATCAAAACCCAATCTATAAGGGATTCACATTTGGCCTCCAAAATATACAAGGGAAAATAAAGGCAAATTATGTTTCTAGCAACTTTTAGGAGTTTAACTGTGAAATTTCAGAAAAGTTGTAGAGACACTCCCACTCGAAAAAAATCAAAGTATAAATAAATACAGATGAAATTGTGAAGAATAAGTAAATTAATTTTTTTGATGCACGCCCAAGAAGCAGTTCAGTAAATTATAATGACAATAAGGAAAGAAAAATGAACATAGATTGGGGGTAAACTTTCCCTCTATGTACAGAAGTAAAATTTTCTACATGCTAAACCATTTTACATCGTTTGATAAGATACATAAGAAAAATAAACTACATGCTAAACCGCAATTGGATTTTTTATTAACTAAAGTTGGACAAATTGGTTAAAAACCAATCTACAAGGGATTCACATTTGGCCTCCAAAGAATACAAGGGCAAAGAAAGGAAAAATATGTTTCCAACAACTTTTAAGAGTTTCCAGCAAAATATGTTTCCAGTGAATTTATTAGAATTATTGCAGGTTTGATTCTTACCTAAAATGAAAGCCTAAAACAAAGAATCAAATCCTTAGTGGCATTAAGCAATGCATAGATTCATGTTTCCGAAAGGCAAAACCTTGTTAGCAACAACACACCTATTCCCACTAGCTTCTCATCCTCTTGAAAGGTTATGCAACACATGTAGTAGACAAAAGGGCTAAAGAAACAATTCCATCATATGCCATGAATATCAACACCATGATGTTTGAAAAACATGAAACATATATTGTTCAAACAAATATTGACACAGTGACAGAACATGGGCATTAATGAAAGCCATTCTTTTTCAGACTAGTTTTTGCCAACAATGGGTACAACCTACTTAGAACGAGACCATTAACGGTTATTGATGGTGGTGGAAACCTTGCACTCGCATGGATAAATCATGAAATGAAGAAACCTACTACGATCATAACTAGGGTGAAGGCATTGCTCGAGGCATGCAATACCATGCTTAGGGTGCCATATGTGAAATTTTCATTGGAAGGAAGATGACGAAAATACGTGCTTATGGTTGTCTAGATTTATCTAGCCCAACGTCACAAAGGAATGCTTATCAGTGTAAACATAAATAGAGTAGATCGAAAAATTGAATTATATTTAAATTACAAAAAAGTGTTTCTAAAGCAATGGTCAATGACTTTGGAAAAAATGTAATAGTCAATAAGACCGGTAAAATGTATAAAATAAAACTCAATGTTAACAGGAACAGTGTCCACTAGGAGCTGCTATTCCCACTAAGACTGGTAGCTATCTTAGAAATAAACAAGTAAAGTCTACTTTCGCTTTCCTTTATGAAAATAGATAACAGTGGAACAAAGGAGACCAACCTTAGTCTTGCACTTGGTTTCCTTGTTTGATTCCTCTCCTTCCTGATAGACCTTTGCCGCTTCTCCTTCGTCTACCCAGCTTCAAAGAGCACCTGTGGAATCAAAGAAACATACTACTATCGAAGAACAGACATCTATATTCATAAATAACACAGGACCAGATATGTGTTAACCATACAAATGCATATATAATGAAACATACAAGAATATGGAGGAAAACTTGAATAGCTTTATTAAGATCAAGAATA
>APFE031429854.1:4886-88514 GCA_000404065.3 Pinus taeda | reverse complement strand
CATTAGGAAATTTTTTGCCAATTTTGCCCAAAAACTCAGAATTTTGCCCACTTTGACTATGAGTCGACTTTTTATTTTCTCGTTGGTAAATTAATGGTGTAATATGATGAAAATATGATGAAAAATGACTTGAGGGGGTAGATACATCAGTTAGAGGGTGTTTGAGGTTGAATGAATCAGTTTCCATACTTTTAGAGGCAAAATGTTCCACTGCCTATTTTCTATTTCCTATTTTAGATGTTGTTTAAACAACTCCTTGACTCATGGATTCGACCCCTGATGGCTAGCATAGGTGGGTTGATGCCTATATCATGTACTTTCTTAGTCATTTGTAAAGGTTGGACTCTTGTGGATGCTTTGAGCTTCATTGTAAATCACTTCTGCACTTTGGCAAGGAAATGAACCAAGGCTTTGTAGCATTTTGTGGGATTCTTGTGGTAATGTTTCGTGGCATTTTTTCTTCATCTATTATTTAGTTTCTCTTATGTGTATATGTGCCACCATCTACATTTTTCTTCATAACTAAATGAATCAAGATAAATAACTAGAATCCATCGATATTCAATGCTCTACCTTGAGGATACATTTAGCTTTTAATGTTTTCTGTTGTTTGAAGAGGACTCATGAACTTTGCATGCCCTCTCCAACTCGTCACTAGTCTTAGACTTACCATCACACCCAATTCAAAGTGCCAAAACACATGCCTATCTCACCCCACAGAACCCCCTGCAAATCTGAGTTGATTTCCTTGACCCAAGGTTACCTTCTTCATTTGATCGAGCAACCAACCATCAAAATCAAACAAAATCTTCTGACCTAATATACCTAGCGTAAACTCAAGAGTTATTATTACTCATCTCAAGCACTAATTACAATATTCTGACTAAGATTGACAACGAGAGAGCCCTCTTCCGACCTGGTAGGGCTAGCTACCAAGTTAAGCGTGGTTTGATGTTACCCTAGACCTACCTTCCTTCAGCGTGAGGTAGATTTAGGCACTAACAGGTGAGATACTACATTTACCCTCTACTCTATTCACATGCCTATCTCGAGGTAGTTGCAATTAAATGTAACATGTAACCCTCAAAGTTATCCTCCATTCACATGCCAAAACACATTTGTAGTCACACTGTGGTTAAGTCTAAGCCCGATAATTTATTCCCTCTGCTCACATGCCAACCACAGTCTAGGCTTTGATGTGGTTAACTTCAAGCGCTAACCTCGATGACTTACACATTGATCACATTCCCACAGTCTTCGACATGATATTCCCCGTGGTTATGACTGTTATAATATTTTTGTAATGTTTTACAATGATTTCAATATAATCCAAATAGCCCGAGAGGGTTTTAGGACTTAGGGTAATGGTCTTTGATTTGTATTGTAACGTGTTTTACAATAGATTTATGGTATTTAATGTATGGTTAGGGTTTAACACTTAGGGTTAATTCCTTCTAAAATTCATTTGATTTGTAATGTTTGATTTAGATATAGGTTAAGGTTTATCATAATTTCAAATTTTAGTTTTTAAATCATTTTGTGCTAAAAAAACCAATTTACACCAAATTGTCACAAAGTGACATTTGCGACAAATGTCATGTGATGATGACAGCCAAACTCTGAAAGGCGGAGCCGACGACAACCAACATTTCGAAAACCAAATCATGCAAAGGTGGACAACAACTCCATGTCGACAGCCAAATTATGGTGGAACTGATGACAACCAACATGTCGACAACCAAAATCCAAACCATATCACCATGAAAACCATTGACATCACCTGAACAACCTGAAACATAAACAACTCTATCGAAACTGAAGGACACTAGACTAAATGCTGACGATGAAACTGAACTTTTGTAACTAACCTGAATTAGTCCTCTCCACTTGAAAGCTTTTGGACCACAAAAGTTTGACTTAAACAAATAGCCGATCAGGGTAGAGCTCCCTCACTTTCCACCTTGTCCTAATGATGTACCAATACATTTGATCAATCACCTGCAAGTAATGACCTTGATGATGCTTACCATGGAACATTTTGAATCGTTGACCTGTCCCATCCATCTAAAGTATGAACAACTTGCAATGATAGTAAAACACCGTGTTATGAACATGGTAATCAATTTCTTTCCATGAAATATCATGAGTTAGTGATTCATAATCATCTTTGAAGACAATCTCTACAGGCTATTTTTCAATACCATGGACAAGTATTAACAATCTGTATTGCAGAATGATAGAGACAATTAAAGAAATTATTTTCATCAAACCAGCTACATGAATTGACATACTTTCCTTCTTCATGATTACTAAGTGAACTTGCTGCATTAGACCCATCAAACTATAATATAGAAACTCCTATAACTTAGTTTAATTTGTAAAGTATTGAAACGATTGTTGATTTGTTTGAATCATCGTTTCTTGATTTATTAAATGATGCTTCCATTGTTTATCACTTTCCCGTGATGCATAAGTTTCCCTTAGCTGTTGTGGATATTTTGATAATGTTTTAGAAAAGGCTCTGATATGGAAACAAATGAGCTTCCTCTGCACTTGAAAAGAGGCTTCCAAACTGTTTGAAACATGAAATAGTGACACGATATAAGATAAATTGAACATTGAATTTCCCCAATACTGACCTGCATCCCTCTAACTATTAACTTCCAAACTTGGATTGAATTGATTCATTTCAACATTAGGAAAAGGAGTTTTAGGCATCAATTGTAATTCATGTTGTATTCCCTGCTTATGAGTAAGATGTTTAGTTTCTTTAAATAGAACTGGAAAAGTTTCTACCTCTTTGACCAAACTATCTTTAAGTTGAGTCTCATAACTTTAAAAACAACCATGTTGATTTTTATGTTGTTCCTTTACACACATGATTACAAATCTCTTATTTGAAATTATTAATCACTTCATCTTATTAGCATTAACCAAATTCAAGTGATTTGTGTCTTCATGTGCTTTGACAATAAATTTACTTCCATCTTTCTTAGCTGATATTTAAGTTCTCTCCTATAAAATACTGCATTGCGATCGTAAAGATAAGCACTTCCTAAGACAACTCCACACATGTCTACTGGAACCACATCTAATTCCACTTCATCAATGTATTTAGCTGTAATGGAAAATCTTAATCAACACTATTTTGCAACTTTTATGTAAGTTGATTTATTTAGCCATCCTAATGGGTAAGGTCTTGGAAGATTTTGTGTTTCCAAACCCAAATTCTTAGCTAAATATTCATATATTAGATTGGCCTATGATCCGTTGTCAAACATTGTATCTATCTTTGTGTGCTTAGAAGTTATCCTTATGTTAAATAATTCAATTATTTTATCCCCATTAGAAGGGTTTTTGTTTGATGAAAATGAAATAGTATTCGAACTTGAACAAGTGTCAAAAGTTTTACCTATTGTAACCATGGTAGTTATCCTCCTTTCATCACCTAAATTTGAACCTAGATCTTTCTTGATTGCTACTATTGCCTTCTTTTCATCATTCTCCTTAAGGAACATTTTGGGCTTAAATTCTAGATGAAGTTTCCAACACTTAGATTCCTCATGACCTATTCTCTCGCAATGAGAACAAGTAGGTCTTTCATTATGTGCTATGATTGATTTCATTCTCTTCGAATTTTTCTTCCCTTTACTTTCATTGGAGTCTTTGATTTCCAACTCTTTGGATGACTGTGGTGAAACTATTGATCACTCATTTTAGCTTCTGGATTTTCACCTACATGAGATCGTGTCATGGTCAAGTTATGAATGACTCTTCGCTTTCCAATATTTGGATCACTCTGCTCAAAAATTCCTTCTCCATGTTGGGAATTCATCCTAGTTAACATTCACTAAAAACTTCTAGAAACACAACCTACTTTGATACCAAATTATATGATCTAAAATGATCATATTTTGAAACTGAAGTAGAATTGAATGTTAACTTAAAGTGTTGAAACTGTGAGAACTTCTTTAGAAGAAAGAATTTACGATAGCTGATAAAACATAAGTAAGATCTAAAATAGAGGTGAAAACAAAAAATACACAACGATACGAGACAACAATATTGATTATGGAGTTCGTCCCTAATGGACTATGTCTCCAGGTCTGCTTTCAAGATGGATGACCGCTTTATTAAGATTGAAACCGAAGAGGTCGGTTACAAAGAAATTTTACCAATTTGGATGTGCGCAGAGGTACTTCTGATCACTGTCCTCAGAAAGCTCTCTGAACTAGCCTTCCAATGCCTGCCTCGGTTTCCAATTCCTACTCTCGATTCCCCTTTTACATTGAAAACAAAATCGACTACTCTCGATGCCCCTTTTACATTGAAAACGAAATCGACTATATCGTGTAGAATCTACACTCTAAAACTCAAAATCATCAATATCTTCCTCATGAACAAAAATGTGCAATTAAAGGTTTGTAGATACATTTGAGGGCTTCTAAGCCAATATTGGCATGAATGTAGCATGATGGTCTCATTCGAATCACCCTTAGATATTTCTATATTTTTATGAAATTTCTTGGTCTCATGTCTATGTAAGCTATATGTAGTTCTACTATGTGGTATAAACAATCTCTTTTTATTTCTTGCCATACATATTTGGAATTACAGTAGGCATCCAATTATTGTCTTCCTAATGGAGAAATGCCACTATACCTTCAGGCTCACCTCTTCTTATCCTTACTTTGTTTAAGTTTAATAACCCTAAACCTTCCATACTAGCCCTAGAGCATGCTAAACTCTTACTACTTCTAAAAAAATTCTCCGTCCAAGGGAACTATCTCTTACACTTCTAAACTATGAGTTACTTCATCTACTCCTTAAGAGTACTTTTACACCTTAAGTAGGAACTAAATTTGTGAAGGGTGAGCAATTTGTTTTCCTTTTATACTCACCTAACACTATGCTAATGCTACTAATCCTTTATTTAATGATGTAGCCAAGATTAGTTTTCCACTCTATTCACATTATTTAAATGGAAAAAAAAATGTCTATTTATTTGAAAAGAACCCATTTAATAAATTACAAACCATGTTCTCTTATGCATACTCTCCTTAATTACTTATTAATAAAAAAATATCATTATTTCCTTTATCCTTAATTAAACAAGTAACTAGAACCATTTACATTCCTTCCTAGGTCCAACTAAGGGAAACAATCAATTTTGTTAATGGAGCATGAGTTGAAGTATCATTAAATTTCCATATGGGGACTCAAACATTAAAATCCTTCTTCTCAATGCTCCCTCTTAAATGAAATAATCCATATCCATAGCATGGAGACTACTCTAGATGGTGGTATTTAGAGTCCTTGTTCTCACTTCCCTACAATTTATGTGGATCTTTGACCTCAAAAAGTAGGGAAATGAGATCATATGGAACATTTATGGAAACTTTAGTTTTATATTATATATATATATATATATATTAATATTTCTTTTCTAAAAATCTCGCCAAATTAGTTAAGCCTAACCCCGAGTTCATCCACCATAATTGACCCATGACCTTTTAATCATGGAGGCTATTTAGCAATGGGAGCTAGAGAGATTACCCTAACCCATAACATAGTAAGGTTGAGTTAAAATTATTTTATATTTATGGCCATTTAATTACAATTAATTTTAATTAGTAGTGTTTAAGGGCAACCTTTTGGAAAGTTTTCTTGCTTATTCATATAGTTTGTCTAGATCACCTACTTTGATAGGTGAACTTTTCACAATTGAAGTTCCTTTAGGGTTTATGGGGATGATGAATACATATATGAAGTCAAAAATTAGTTTAGACAACATAAATCAAGATTTGGCCACAATTTCTTTTGGGTGATTCTTACTAGAAAATTAGTCACAAACTCAAAAAAAATGCACTTAAAGACTATTCATAATTTTATTAATAAAAATAAAAAATAATTTGCATTTATAAATAGCAACATTAATTATAATTTGCTATATCTTATTAATAAAAATATTAATTATTCTTCCATTATAAATAATAAAATATAATTTGTAAATCTTTGGGTCCAATCATTTTTATTTTCCCTTACTTTTTTTTTTCAAAAAGTATTTCACCTCTTCAAATATGTGGGTAGAATTTGATAAGAATAAAAACATTTTTCTATGATATATTTCACATTGTCAAAATAAAATAAAAATTAAATCAATCATAATTTTATTTTAAATTATTATTATTCTTAACCACTAGGCTTCACCAACACTTTATCATGTATATCCTTAATTTTTGAATAAGCTTTGTTATAATGTCATGGGCCAACTCCATGTCTTAGTAATAACAAACACATATCTCATCATAGATTTCACATTGTCAAAAATAAAATAAAAAAGAATAAAAATTAACTAAATCATAACTATATTTTATATTATTATTATTCTTAACCATGACGATTGACCAACACTTTGCAATGTAATATTTAATTTGACCATAGGCTTTGTTATAATATCATGGGCCAAAGCCATGACTTGTTAATGTCACATGCTCTAAATACCATAACTCTTTTGTTCACATGACATTTGTTAAACAAATCTATTTAATTAAAAACATAGAAAATGCATAGTTTCAATCTTTTATCTAGAAGCTCACTTTACTATAAAATGCATAAATTGTAAACAACTTTTATTACAATAGCATAGACTACTATCATGACTTAGTAATACTACATACCCAATAAACCATAACTAATGTTAAAATAGAATAATTACATTTAAAATAATAATCATCAATCACTAAACTAATATTCTAAAAACTTTATTCCAAAATAAACACACTTATTATATTTTATTAATAAAATTAACTAATTATTTTAATTAATTAATAGAATTAATTAATTATTTTATAATTATTAGTAATTATAAAAAATAAAATAAAAACTTTATAATACCTTTTAAATTTAATAATTTTTTAGTAATTTATTTTAAAATTAGAGATTAATCCTTAAATCTAGTAAATTACAAACCAAAAAATAATCATAACTCTTAATTTATTTAAATTAAAAAAAAAAAAAATTATAACTGTTTGGTTTATTAATTATTAATGAAGAGTAACTTTAAATTATTTATTAATAAAAAATATCACTCGTTGCCTAATCATTTATTAAAGATGGATTTACATTACTTCCTAGGTCCAATTAAGCGCAACAATCAAGGTTGTTACTTCCTAGGTCCAATTAAGCGCAACAATCAAGGTTGTTAATCCATGACGAGTTGAAGTTAACCTTTAAACCTCTGTATCCCAACTCAAACTGTAAAGTCGTTCTTGTCAATGCCCCCTCGTAAATGGTATACTCCATATCCATAGCATGGAGACTCTAACTCTCCAGGGACAAGACTTTGGCCTAGAGGACAAAGAAGTTTAGTCTTGATTTCTGATAGGCTTATTAGCCATGACTTAAATAAGCAAAACACAAGAGAAACAAGAGCAGGAGGCAACATATTAAGGAGGTGGGTAGGGGGCCATGGAAGTTGTAGTCTAAGGTTGTAGAGATGGTCTAGAATTTCATTCTAAAGGTGCTTCATGTAGTTGATGTAGACTACCACCTAGTTTCACTCTTAGTATCTCTTCTCCCACATGATATCCATATTCCCCTGAATGTTGTGCAACTAGGCAGCAAGAGAATCCAAATGGTCCAAGGTGTTGGCACCAGAGATAGAAGCTCCCTCCTCAGTTTAGGTGCTAGCAAATGTGTCTCAATACTCATGATTTTGGAGATTATGCCACTCTCCTCCATAGTTATTTGCTACCCCCTACAAAGATGGCCCCAATGCTATGGCATGTAGGTCATTAAGACTAACAGGAGGGAAAGGTTGGGGAGGAGAGACCCCAAGGTGTAATAAGGCCTTCATAAAGACCTTATCCTAGAATTGAAATGCAAGTCAAACCACACAAGCACAAGTAAACTCTTAAAGGACACAAAATTATCTGAGAGAACTGCAAAGTAGAAGGTGCTCCACCTTATCCTCTTGGAGTAGGAAGAATACCCCCCAAGTGTGAACCCATAAAATTCCCCCACTCCCTCCCCACCTAGCTGGAAGCCCACCACAAACCCAAGTGCAGAGTTGGACACTAGAGGGGATTTGATGCATATTATATAAGGAAATAGACTAAATTCACAAGGGAGACCCCTCCCTTGTCTACAACACAAATTATACTTGAACAAGGGGATTTGATGCATATTATATAAGGAAATAGACTAAATTCACAAGGGAGACCCCTCCCTTGTCTACAACAAAAATTATACTTGAACAAGGGTTCTACACAGATATGCAAAGAACCTTTACCACCTCACGATGCCAAGGGAAATCCATGGCCAAGATTTCACATCTCCCCTCACTATCCCATTCAACAAATTCCCATTGTGCTTGTTGTCATGAATTCACATGGGTATTGAAGAACTTAGATCCAATTCTATGTGCAACCTCACACTTTATCCCCACTAGCAATTAAGTGTTCCACTTCCTCACTAAGGAGACTACTTGATCTAGAACTCTAAAGCTAACTCTCCTTATTATCCAGAACTCTAATCCTAATTTTCTTGATACAAAACTATGAATCTAAGTAGACTTATTATCCCCAAGCCATGCTAGGATTTTTGTTTGACCCATATGATAAGCTATAGGGGAATTCTTCCCTGTTGTTGGGTAATAGTGATGTGGCTTTTGGTAAATTTGATAAGAAAAGGGGTTTATAACACATTTGATACTAACAACCTTACATTTAATATCATATTCACCAAAGGAGGTTTATAAGTCATTTGTTACCCACTACCCTTTAATTCATATCCCATACACCTAATAGATACACTACCACCTTAACCTTATGATGGGAATGAATGTAGTCCAACAATGTTGTGGTGTACCATGTGATTTATGGTTCCATGTCCTATTTGTATCATGACACCCACCTTACCTTATGATGGGAATCAATGTAGTCCAACTATGTTGTGGTGTACCATGTGATTTATGGTTTCATGTCCTATTTGTATTATGACACCTTGTTTGGCCCATGTGGTTTGTCGTAAGTAAGGTAAACATAATAGATACACTACCACCTTAACCTTATGCTAGGAATCAATGTAGTCCAACTATGTTGTGGTGTACCATGTGATATATGGTTTCCTGTCCTATTTGTATTATGAAACCTTGTTTGACCCATGTGGTTTGTGAGTAAGTGATGGGAGAGATCAAGCCTAGAGATCTAATGGTGGGATACAAGGTTAGGGTCACTACCGCTTTCCTCCTCCATTATTCACATTACTAATTTTACTAATTGAACACTCTCCAAGTTCTAAGGGATTTTCCTCCTCTTTAGTTCTCAAAACCCTTAAACATTCTGTCATATGCTCTACTCACACGCTTTTCATCTCCTTTGTGAGGTACATGCTTGATTGAAGAAATTTGGGGGTTCTAAGTGGTGGTTTAATAAATTAAAAATCTAATGCTACAGGTAGTGGCCAACCTTAAAAAAAAAATATTAGATTTTTCCATTAAGGCTACTTATTTCAATTATGTTCCAAGATTTTTAAAAGGCTTTTAATAGATGACAGAGTTTGTATCCTCTATGCCTATCCATGGTACTCAAAAGTGGCTCTGGCCATTCCTTATAATGTCTCATGGTTTTCCCAAGTTTTTTAATGTTTCATGGTTTTCTCCACTTTTTTCAATGAGATCTTTGAGTTTTAATGCCAATTTCCATTATGAGAGAGTAATTTCTTTTTTGGCTATAAGTTTGGTACTAATTTTCACCATACAAAGGTTATTATCAATTATTTCACCATAAATTCACATTTATCTTTTTGCTTTCTTTGCATTTCCTTTATTTATCAGTTTGTTTTTTTTTTTTTACTTTTACTTAACTCTCAAATTTCATCTCTACTTTGGTGTTTTTATGGTCCTATCAATAATTATTCTAAATATTGGTTTCACACACATAAGATTTTGTTACCCTGTAGGGAATTATTAAGGTTATCCTCTTTTTCTTAAATTTTATATTGGATGATTTTTTTTTAACAATGTTAACTACTTCAAATCCTTCCTTTCCACATTGCTCACAACAATTTCCTTCTTGCACTAACTCTCTATCATTTAGCCAATTTTCTTAGATAATATATGGGATAAATCCCTTAATATAGGGAATAAATCCTTTAATTTTTCTCAAGGTTTGAAGTTAAATTTAGTTCCTACTTGCTAATGGAGTCTTCTTCCTTATTTTTCCTCCAAGTTAGTCTTTTAGTGTTATCTTCGTGTTAGCATGGAAAATATCTTATGATTATGTATACCTTTGTTAATTACAAGTACAACAATATCCCCTAAACTCTTATTTTTTTCCTTTTATTAGAGGATGTTATGATCATATGACATTCTCGAGCCTACCATGGCCACAACCACAAATTCGTTAATTTTTTTCTTGAAATGTTTATATTTAATTCCTCATACTCACTCTATTGTTACTCAATTTTATTAGTGTGTGAAAAGTCTCTATTACTAAGTTTTGAACAATAATTAAGTATACATGTATTATTCTACAAGTCCTCTCTTACATCATATAATTGAGTTACTTGTATTCTATTTTATTATAATGATGTTTTCTTAACGAATTGGTTGTAGTAATGTAAAATTTCTTGAGTATTTTATTTATTAGGTTCTATAGATGATATATTTTTTATTACAAGAATATAATTTAAATCTAATATTTCTCAATTTATTTCTTGAATTGAAAAATTCCTTCAGATATATGAGGCTTAGTCAACCTATTTCTATTTCGGGTAAGAAATAAAGAAGATTTCACCCTTAGATATTGCTATATTTTTATGAAATTTCTTGGTCTCATGTCTATGTAAGCTATATGTAGTTCTACTATGTGGTATAAACAATCTCTTTTTATTTCTTGCCATACATATTTGGAATTACAATAGGTATCCAATTATTGTATTCCTAATGGAGAAATGCCACTATACCTTCAGGCTCACCTCTTCTTATCCTTACTTTGTTTAAGTTTAATAACCCTAAACCTTCCATACTAGCCCTAGACCATGCTAAACTCTTACTACTTCTAAGAAAATTCTAGGTCCAAGGGAACTATCTCTTACACTTCTAAACTATGAGTTACTTCATCTACTCCTTAAGAGTACTTTTACACCTTAAGTAGGAACTAAATTTGTGAAGGGTGAGCAATTTGTTTTCCTTTTATACTCACCTACCACTATGCTAATGCTACTAATTCTTTATTTAATGATGTAGCCAAGATTAGTTTTCCACTCTATTCACATTATTTAAATGGAAATTTTTTTATTTATTTATTTGAAAAGAACCCATTTAATAAATTACAAACCATGTTCTCTTATGCATACTCTCCTTCTTATTCATACAACCATAATATATATCAACAATTTAATAATATTTAAAGAATTTTGTACCAAGAAGTATGTTCTGTTATATGAATATGTTAAAATATAACAGGATCAAGAAATCATCTCTCAACCAAATTAACTATTTTAACAACAACCCCCAACCCTCATGCTTAGCTTGTGATAGAAATCTTAATTAGTACTTGATACCTTTCTTCCTTTTTCCCTAGGAGTGTCCAACTAGTTCAATAATTGAATTTCTATTTTGCCATATTTCCTTTCTCTCTCGAAATCTATCTCTTCCTTCACCCTTGCATGACATGTTTATCCCATCATACAACTTTGGGGTTTACCAATATTTACAAGACTCAGCTTTAGGTTGTGACAATCATCACCTCAAAAATGATCTCTTCTTGGACTCCAACTGATTTTTAATTAATTTTCTAACACTAAGGTAGGCTGACTGCTCACTTGATAACACTTCTTATATTTTCAAATAAAATCTAAGTGAAATAAACAATATTCCATTCATAACAATAAATTAATACTTACATATTTGATTAAGAATATCCAACTAAGCCTTATGTCAAGAGTTGTTACTGTGATTTAAAGTTTTTCAAGAAATTTAAAATCATAAATTCTAATAAAGGAATAATTACATCATGCAAACTACACATGGGTTAAATGGATTTATGCATTCAAAAACACAATTTAAACCATGAAATTACACATGGTGTAACACCCCTATGCTTTTCTTGTTGAGACAATGGCTCTTTTTATACTTTGAAACTATTCTTGGACTTAATGGCTATGTAAGCTAAAATGGAAAGCATGTGATGATGTAATTATATTATATTTTATTGAATTACAAAAAATTGTTTGCAAATATACATGAAAGAGCACTAAAGTACTAGAAACTTCTGGCCAAGTCATGGAAAGCTACAAAGTGGTTAAAATTTATAAGGTTGACCTTAAAAGTCTCTTGAAGATCCTTAGGGGAAAGTTATTAAAAATATTAAGATAATGGGAGACGAAGATTATATTAATCACCTAGGTGGAGAGAAATGCTAAGTGGGGGTAAAAAGTAGAATAAATCATAGTGGAAGAGAAAAGTGTGCTTTAAAGAAAAGAAAAATAATTCTTTTTGAAAGCTAAAACAAAGAGGCCTAGCAAAAGAAAGGAAGACATTAAATCAATAAATTGCTAAAAATATGATGCTAGGAATCAATAAGAGAAAATACTTAGGAACCTAAGGGGTTGTTGATTCCTTCATGCAAGAAGATCTTACATCAATATTGGGTGGAGGGTGTTATGTTCTTGAATATTCCCCAAAGATTAACTATGCTTAGGAGTAATTTATGTTGTACTTTATATGTTGAAATTGAAATAGATTAATGGCATTATAGTTTTAATGAATTTTGAAAATGAATTTCTTAGAATTAACTATATAGATTACTGGTTTTTCATGCCTATATTGAATAATTTTCAAGTGACCAATGTAATGAATATCTATGACTATAATGATTGTTATAGTCGAATTCCTATGATGGTTAATTGATTACTTTATGATGGCTAATGGATTACTTAATTGAGCACATGGATATGAATAGAAGAGTTGTAAGTATATAAAATAATGTGTCATGCATGGATAGGGATTAAGGCCACTTCTTTTGATTAAACTTGTATAATTATATGTTGAATTAAAGTCTCTACTAGAGAATAGATAATGTCAATTAATATAATATCTAAAGCTAGAAGTATTATTTTACATAAATAAATGAATAGAAGATTATGATAGACCTTATAGGGGATCATTGAATTATTTAATTATTGAAGTGAAACTAAGAACTTATATATAGTTGTAAATGAAAAATTTTGTCCTTTCTAATCTATTAAGTTTTTGGTTCGCATTCCAATGAAATTAAAACTCCATTAACTAGTGGGGTTACATTCTTCAGTAAATGTATAAGGAGAGGTTTATTATATTTCACCTTAGGAACCATAGATAAAAAAATTCCATGAACTAATAAATTTCACACTCTAGTTTAAAGTATAGAAGAAAGGATAAATATGTTATGAAATGAATTGTAGACTTTTATTATGCCTTTAAATAATGTTAACTATTTAGCCCTCTATAAAATTAGTTAATATTGAGAAACTCTATAGATGTTAACTCATATAGGTGCAATCGTGTGGATATTCCATCTACTCCATTTCAGACAACTCGGTGCAGTTATTCACATATTTATTGGTAGGCAAGATGATACGGAAGTGCCACGGAGAGAAGGTTCTCACACCGATCATTTATTTGGCTAATTAGTGCACCAAAGGAGTCGCTAATTAGTGCACCAAAGGAGTCCAGTATAACTGGGCTCACTATGTGTACGAATATTTTTTGGAGAACTATCGGGAGGCCCAAGATGAGGGAAAGTCATTTCATTATGCTTGGTTGCTATTGTTGATAGCATTAGTAGCATGGAGGATGTAGGAGGATAGATAGTTTCCTCCCCAAGAATCAAACCTTCCGAAGGAAACCAAGTTCGCTTCGCTCTAGGAAATGAAGGACTGTACATGAGTCACAAAAACCAAGATATTCTAGGTCCTCATGGAGATGGATCTACGTACAGTGATGAGCGAGTCGTTGGAAATAATACTGAGAGGGGCGGTGAATCAGTATTATTAGATCAATAATTTAATTTTCAAAACAGATTTGTATATGCTACTTTAGCTAAGTAAACTACTATGTATACACAACTATAATGAAGGAAACGAGTGTATATGAAGAGATATTTTTATTTACCCAATTTATCATGCATTTAACTTTAACTAGTATATCACGAATTCATTAGAGAGTGAAGTAAAAGTAGAATAAAGAAACACACATGAAGACCAAGATATAATGTGGAAACCCAATGTGGGTGAAAACCACGTGCTGCTATCATCTCTGTCTTCTTTTAATAATAAGAAAAATCTGTTTACAATTTTTGTACTTGTGCACACTTATACCAGTACACACGCTTCTACCCACACATAAACTTTATATTAAAACAAACCATTGATGGCTTACTCACTTGGTGGAGTAGGTTGACTTCCCGCATGTGATGAAGTGGTTCGATTGCAACCTTGTCACAAGTTGCCACCTTACAAGTCAATATCCATGGTTGCGGTCTGCGATGTGAACAAGTATAACTCTGACATAGTTATCCACGTGATGGTTCCACTATGCTAACTGTCGGTGATGTTAGTGTCGACATCCTCATACCTCCATTAGTGATCAAATTTCTCTTTTAAACGCATATTAGGTGTCTCATTTGATGAGCTCCATTCCATTAGGTCATGGATCAACTCATGGTAGGGTTCAATTCAGATTTCTTTCCTCATGAGATATATCTTGCTGACCTGTGTTCATACCTTTCAAGTCATTTACTCTCATCCTGTTTCATTTTATTTACAAAAGTCATTTTTAGGGTTTTAGTCTCACTAGCTCTAGGGTATGTCATTTTGGTCATCAAAAATAAAAAAAAAAGGTGAGCAGGCACATTAGGAGGATTAATAAGTTCATTAGAATCATTAATTTACTTTTGATATGCCCAATAAATATTTTTTACCTCAAAACTCTGTTTTGAGGTGAAAACAGAGTTTTTCCATTTTATGTACAAATTTCATGTAATTTAAGTGTTTCTATATGTAATAAGTTCAGCAGCTCCTCTTGGTCACCTTGCCAACTCTAGCCACTGCAAAAGAAAAAACACCAAATGCATGAGTCCGTCAACTGTTCAAGAAAAAGTCAATTTTCAAATGAAAACTAGAGTTTTTGAAGAAAAAGTGACTAAGACTTTATAAACTAGGTTTGAAATGAGGAAAAATTGATGTGCATCCATTTATAAAGTGAATTCATGCTAGCCATTCGTTTCATTATGCAAAACATCAAGTGAAGAGCCGAAATCACGATTTGGAGGAAAATCAAGCAAAGGAAGAAGAAAACCCTATTTTTGCACTGAATTTTCCTAGGGCTATGCATGAGAGGGTTGGCACTGTGCATCATACTAGCTCTATGCATCAGACGGTTTCTTCCAGTGTAAAAATACAAAGGCACTCCGCATCGGGTAGGCTAGCGCATTCAGCCCAGTGCACTGGCCACGAAGGTTCCAAAACCACTCAAATTCATCCTAACTCTCCCAAATGCTGCATTTCACTCCTACAAGTAATTTTTCATGAATCTTGAGCTGAGGTTAACCTTCTTCATGTTTTCTTCATGAGTTTTGCTTCTTAAAAATCATACCCTAGCTTGCCTTCATACATTTTCATCTCATTGCAAAATTTTCAATGCATTACAAAATTGGCATCCTTTTCCCCTTTTCTACAGTACATTGCCCTAAATCTACCCATTAATTCCTTTTTCCCTTTCCTTATTACCCTAAGAAACTAATTCCCTTCATCAAACCCTAAGTCCCTCATAAGCCAAAACCCTAATTTCCTAAATTTGTCCCTTTATTCCCTTACTCTACTTCACATTTGCAAAATCTCTTCATACTCATCATCTTTGTTCACCCATTGTCATTGTTCACCATACCCTCACCACATCACATCCCTAAGACAAGAATCATTGAAAGAAGTAGTGAATCAAGTTTTGAAGAAGAAGCACTTAGTGATAGCTCAAGGGAAATAAATGTGTAGCCGAGGAAACCTCACAAGGGTGGAAAAATCATTAGGGAGGAACCTATTAGCATGAGGTAATTCCTTGCTTGCCCTCTAGCCACGACATGCTTCAAATATCGATCCTGTTTTGAGTTTTGTGAGATGGTTGAGAGGGTCAAATATCACCATGAGTTAGCAAGGCAATTTCTCATAAACATGGAAAATAATGTGGTGCATCTTGCTGGGGTCAATTTCACTCTTTCACCAGCTATCATTGCTGAAGATACAAGAATGCTAGATGTAGGGGAAAAGTGGAACAAAAGGTAAAGTATTAGTAAGTAGCATTATGAACCTTATATCAAGGCCAAATATCATGGTAAACTTAGCACGTTGTTTCCTTTCAAATTCTTGGAGGACCGGTATGTTCCACTCATGAAACTTATCAGCAAATACTTCACATGTGAGGGTAGGTTATGCAGACTTTATACCTACCATATCAGCTTACTTATGTACTTCACCAAGGTCAGAATGATGAGTATTCTTTATTTCATATGTAAAAACATAGAGAGGATGATAGTGATTGCAAAAAAAAAAACATATCCACAGCAGCTCAATAGTATTTATCATTTTGCTATCATCAAAATTGTTGTTTTGCATTAGCTCACTGAGTTGCAAGTGTCATGGGAAACTTTCATTGCTCACGAATGCTTCAAGGGGCCTCAACTATTTGTAGATCCTCAAGAGGAAGGTGAACCTTCTGGGCTACAAAACGAGCCTGAAGGAAAAATAGAAGAGGCTCATGTTCTTGTGTTTGTTACTGATGAAAGAGGCACTAGGATGTTTTTTGCAGCTACCAAACGAGTACTATCTCCACCAGGGGTGGAAGGGGTCTCGTTTCCTTCACCAGACCATAGGCAAATGCTATCTTCACAAGGGGTGAAAGGGGCTTTGCCCTCTTCTCTAGCTAAACAGGTGCAGGGCAGAGACAAACGAAAGCAACATATGCATGAAGAGGGCCCTACTGAAGGGAAAGACAGGGATTTTGTGTTGATTGAGGAGGATGACACTGATTTGGGCTCTCAAATTTCAAGCCTCAAGGATATGATTATCAAAAAGAAGGAGGCTGAAATACAAGCCTTATTACTTGACCTTGAGAGGGAAAAATGGATCATCAACAATCTTGAGCACAAAAACAAGCAACTGGAAGATAAGCAAGCTATTATGGAGCTACAAACAATTAGAGAAAATAGGCAAGAGGCAAAGAGAAGAAAAATCAAAATGACATCCCTTAGCAAGAAATTGAGGCTGACCAAGAGTCATGGTTGGAAACAGTGAACATTGACCTTGAGAAGATGCTTGAGAAAGCTGACAAGGAAACTAAAATGCTGCACCATATGGCTTATCATTACTTAGCTTGGAATAAAATTTGCAAGACAAGCATAAACAGGCTAAAAGCTAAGTTAAAGAGAAGCTTGAGGGCCAAGAAGGAACAAGATAAACTTAGAATTTTGGCTAAAGCTTCATTAGCTCAGAAAATAAGTTAGTAATCTTTTCTCTTGCCAAATTTGGAGAAATTTTGGGAAATTTTTGTCATTTCACAATTTTGTAATTAAAAACACAGGAATTTTCAGCTGATGTACAACACCACCGGCGCTGTACATTGAGTTGGCTGAGTATTTTGCAAAATGGCTTGCATTTTTGGATTTGTCATGGAAAAGAAATAAAACCCAGAAAGTTTCATAAAATTTGGAGGAGATTTGGGTCACATAAAGGGCAAAAAACACCTAAACAATGTCGTCTCTGCCACTTTTGGACCCAAAGGAACTAGTCTTGGGAGAAATGATTTTTGGAGGGGAAAATCAACTCCAAATCAAAAAATTCAAAGTGTTCCAAAAACTAGACAGGTACAGCTTTACAAAAAGCTATCTTGGGGCTGATTTGGTGAAGTGGAAGGCCTCCAAAATCACCCTTGAAGTAGCACTACGCATGAGGCTCACGACGCTGCGCATTAGGCAAATTTTTGCCAATTTTGCCTAAAAACTCAGAATTTTGCCGAGTTTGACTATCAATTGACTTTTTATTTTCTCATTGGTAAATTAATGATGTAATATGATGTAAATATGATGAAAAATGACTTGAGGGGGTAGATACATCAGTTAGAGGGTGTTTGAGGTTGAATGAATCAGTTTCCATACTTTTAGAGGCAAAATGTTCCACTGCCTATTTTCTATTTCCTATTTTAGATGTTGTTTAAAAAGCTCCTTGACTCATGGATTCGACCCCTGATGGCTAGCATAGGTGGTTTGATGCCTATATCATGTACTTTCTTAGTCATTTGTAAAGTTTGGACTCTTGTGGATGCTTTGAGCTTCATTGTAAATCACTTCTGCACTTTGGCAAGCAAATGAACCAAGGTTTTGTAGCATTTTGTTGGATTCTTGTGGTAATGTGTCGTGGCATTTTTTCTTCATCTGTTATTTAGTTTCTCTTATGTGTATATGTGCCAGCATCTACATTTTTTTTCATAACTAAATGAATCAAGATAAATAACTAGAATCCATCGATATTCAATGCTCTACCTCGAGGATACATTTAGTTTTTAATGTTTTTTGCTGTTTGAAGAGGACTCATGAACTTTTCATGCCCTCTCCAACTCGTGACTAGTCTTAGACTTACCATCACACCCAATTCAAAGTGCCAAAACACATGCCTATCTCACCCCACAGAACCCCCTGCAAATCTGAGTTCATTTCCTTGACCCAAGGCTACCTTCTTCATTTGATCCAACAACCAACCATCAAAATCAAACAAAATCTTCTGACCTAATATACCTAGCCTAAACTCAACAGTTATTATTACTCATCTCAAGCCCTAATTACAATCTCACTAAGATTGACAACGAGAGAGCCCTCTCCCGACCTGGTAGGGCTAGCTACTAGGTTAAGCATGGTTTGATGTTACCCTAGACCTACCTTCCTTCAGCCCGAGGTAGATTTAGGCACTAACAGGTGAGATACTACAGTTACCCTCTGCTCTATTCACATGGCTCTCTCGAGGTAGTTGCAATTAAATGTAACATGTAACCATGAAAGTTATCCTCCATTCACATGCCAAAACACATTTGCAGTCACACTATGGTTAAGTCTAAGCCCGATAATTTATTCCCTCTGCTCACATGCCAACCGCAGTCTAGGCCTTGATGTGATTAAGTTCAAGCGCTAACCCCGATTAATTACACACTGATCACATTACCACAGTCTTCGACATGATATTCCCCATGGTTATGGCTGTTATAATATTTTTGTAATGTTTTACAATGATTTCAATATAATCCAAATAGCACGAGAGGGTTTTAGGACTTAGGGTAATGGTCTTTGATTTGTATTGTAACGTGTTTTACAATAGATTTATGGTATTTAATGTATGGTTAGGGTTTAACACTTAGGGTTAATTCCTTATAAAATTCATTTGATTTGTAATGTTTGATTTAGATATAGGTTAAGGTTTATCATAATTTCAAATTTTAGTTTTTAAATCATTTTGTGCTAAAAAAACCCATTTACACCAAATTGTCACAAAGTGACATTTGCGACAAATGTCATGTGATGATGACATCCAAACTCTGAAAGGCGGAGCGGATGAAAGCCAACATTTCGAAAACCAAATCATGCAAAGGTGGACAACAACCCCATGTTGACAGCCAAATGCTGGTGGAACTGATGACAACCAACATGTCGACAACCAAAATCCAAACCATATCACCATGAAAGCCATTGACATCACCTGAACAACCTGAAACATAAACAACTCTGTCGAAACTGAAGGACACCAGAGTAAATGCTGACGATGAAACTGAAATTTTGTAACTAACCTAAATTAGTCCTCTCCACTTGAAAGCTTTTGGACCACAAAAGTTTGACTTAAACAAATAGTCGATCAGGGTAGAGCTCCCTCACTTTCCACCTTGTCCTAATGATGTACCAATACATTTGATCAATCACCTGCAAATAATGACCTTGATGATGCTTACCATGGAACATTTTGAATCGTTGACCTGTCCCATCCATCTAAAGTATGAACAACTTGCAATGATAGTAAAACACCCTGTTATGAACATGGTAATCAATTTCTTTCCATGAAATATCATGAGTTAGTGATTCATAATCATCTTTGAAGACAGTCTCTACAGAATATTTTTCAATACCATGGACAAGTATTAACAATCTATATTGCAGAATGATAGAGACAATTAAAGAAATTTTTGTCATCAAACCAGCTACATGAATTGGCATACTTTCCTTCTTCCTGATTACTAAGTGAACTTGCTGCATTAGACCCATCAAACTATAATATGGAAACTCCTATAACTTAGTTTTATTTGTAAAGTATTGAAATGACTGTTGATTTGTTTGAATCATCTTTCCTTGATTTATTAAATGATGCTTCCATTGTTTATCACTTTCCCCTGATGCATAAGTTTCCCTTAGCTGTTGTGGATATTTTGATAATGTTTTAGAAAAGGCTCTGATATGGAAACAAATGATCTTCCTCTGCACCTGAAAAGAGGCTTCCAAACTGTTTGAAACATGAAATAGTGACACAATATAAGATAAATTGAACATTGAATTTCCCCAATACTGACCTGCATCCCTCTAACTATTAACTTACAAACTTGGATTGAATTGATTCATTTCGACATTAGGAAAAGGAGTTTTAGGCATCAATTGTAATTCATGTTGTATTCCCTGCTTATGAGTAAGATGTTTGGTTTCTTTAAATAGAACTGGAAAAGTTTCTACCTCTTTGACCAAACTATCTTTAAGTTGAGTCTCATAACTTTAAAAAGAACCATGTTGATTTTTATGTTGTTCCTTTACACACATGATTACAAATCTCTTATTTGAAATTATTAATCACTTCATCTTATTAGCATTAACCAAATTCAAGTGATTTGTGTCTTCATGTGCTTTGACAATAAATTTACTTCCATCTTTCTTAGATGATATTTATGTTCTCTCCTATAAAATACTGCATTGCGATTGTAAAGATAAGCACTTCCTAAGACAACTCCACACATGTCTACTGGAACCACATCTAATTCCACTTCATCAATGTATTTAGCTGTAATGGAAAATCTTAATCAACACTATTTCGTGACTTTTATGTAAGTTGATTTATTTAGCCATCCTAATGGGTAAGGTCTTGGAAGATTTTGTGTTTCCAAACCCAAATTCTTAGCTAAATATTCATATATTAGATTGGCCTATGATCCGTTGTCAAACACTGTATCTATCTTTGTGTGCTTAGAAGTTATCCTTATGTTAAATAATTCAATTATTTTATCCACACTAGAAGGGTTTTTGTTTGATGAAAATGAAATAGTATTCGAACTTGAACCAGTGTCAAAAGTTTTACCTATCGTAACCATGGTAGTTATCCTCCTTTCATCACCTAAATCTGAACCTAGATCTTTCTTGATTGCTACTATTTCGTTCTTTTCATCATTCTCCTTAAGGAACATTTTGGGCTTAAATTCTAGATGAAGTTTCCAACACTTAGATTCATCATGACCAATTCTCTCGCAATGAGAACAAGTAGGTCTTTCATTATGTGCTATGACTGATTTCATTCTCTTCGAATTGTTCTTCCCTTTACTTTCATTGGAGTCTTTGATTTCCAACTCTTTGGATGACTGTGGTGAAACTATTCATCACCCATTTTAGCTTCAGGATTTTCACCTACATGAGATCCTGTCATGGTCAAGTTATGAGTGACTCTTCGCTTTCCAATATTTGGATCACTCTGCTCAAAAATTCCTTCTCCATGTTGGGAATTCAACCTAGTTAACATTCACTAAAAACTTCTACAAACACAACCTACTTTGATACCAAATTATATGATCTAAAATGATCATATGTTGAAACTGAAGTAGAATTGAATGTTAACTTAAAGTGTTGAAACTGTGAGAATTTCTTTAGAAGAAAGACTTTACGATAGTTGATAAAACATAAGTAAGATCTAAAATAGAGGTGAAAACAAAAAATACACAACGATACGAGACAACAATATTGATTATGGAGTTTGTCCCTAATGGACTATGTCTCTGGGTCTGCTTTCAAGATGGATGACCGCTTTATTAAGATTGAAACCGAAGAGGTCGGTTACAAAGAAATTTTACCAATTTGGATGTGCACAAAGGTACTTCTGATCACTGTCCTCAGAAAGCTCTTTGAACTAGCCTTCCAATGGCTGCCTCAGTTTCCAATTCCTACTCTCGATGCCCCTTTTACATTGAAAACAAAATCGACTATATCTTGTAGAATCTACACTCTAAAACTCAAAATCATCAATATCTTCCTCATGAACAAAAATGTGAAATTAAAGGTTTTCAGATACATTTGAGGGCTTCTAAGCCAATATTGGCATGAATGTAGCATGATGGTCTCATTCGAATCACTAAGGAACACCTTAGTGCCTACTCACATGGTCATTGCATTAGTTTTTCACCATAACTTCAACAAACGCCCACAAATAGACTCTATATTAAAACAAACCATTGACAGCTTGCTGACTGGACGGAGGAAATTGAATGCCCACTTGTGAATAGGTGGTTCAATTGTCATCTTGTCATAAGCCACCACCTTTCAATTCAATCCTGACAGTTGCAGTCTACCATGTGAACATGTATAAGTCTAACGCAGTTATCCACGGAGCGTTTCTGGTTTGCTCACTATCACTGTGATGCTATGTTACACTCCATTATGTTCACATGCCTATCCCGAGGTGGTTTCAGTTAACTGTAATAGGTAACCATGATGGTTATCCTCTGTTCACATGCCAAAATACATATGTGGTCACATTGTGGTTAACTCCAAGCCTGGCAGTGTATTCCTTTTGCCCACATGCCAATTGCGATTTAGACCCCAATGTATTTAACTCCAAGTGCTAACCTCGATGGCTTACACATTGATCACATTACCATAGTCTTTGACATGGTCTTGTCCATGTTTATGACTATTATAATAGTTTTGTAATGTTTTACAATGATGTCAATGTAATTTAAATAGCCCAAGAGGGTTTTAGGACTTAGGGTAATGGTCTTCGATTTTTATTGTAATTTTTTTCCCAAAATATTTATGGTATTTAATGTATGATTAGGGTTTAACACTTAGGGCTAATGCCTTGTAAAGTCATTTCATTTGTAATGTTTGATTTAGCTATAGGTTAGGGTTTAACATAGTTTTAGATTTTAGTTCTTAAATCAGTTTGTACAAAAAAAAAATTGTTTAACCAAATTATCAAAAAGTGACATTTGTGACAAATGTCACATGATGATGAAAACCGAACTCTCAAATCCAGAACTGACGAGAACTAACGTGTCGATAACTAGATCCTGCGAAGGAAGAGGACAACCCCATGTCGACGACCAAATCCTGGCGGAACTGACGGCAACCAACATGTCGATAACCAAATTCCAGACCATATCACCATGAAAGCTATTGACATCACCGAAGCAACCTGAACCATAAACAACATTGTTGAAACTAAATGACACCGGACTGAATGCTGACGATGAAACTGAACCTATGTAACTGATCTGATGAGATCCTCCTGGATTAAGGAGAAGGTCAAGAATGCCCAAATGTTTCTTGAGAAGACGTCCACAGTTGATCTCTTTAAGAAGATCACAGAGAAGAATGAGTGCACCACAGCCACAGTAGCTAAGGCCTACAGAACCGCTACAGAGCTAAAAATCCAGGAAGATGCACCAGTCGATGCAATAATTATGGTTGATGCTCTCGGAAGAACTTTAGAGAATAAACGTTCCTATCTCAGTATTCATGGCATTCAATTCTCGGAAGGCATCTAAAGCATAAATCACAATGAGTTTGCGGCTAACACAATATTAATGGGAGGTGTCTCTACCACTATAGCTAGGTGCTTGAAAAAAATTCTCAACAAATTTATCACGACATGTGGGGGAGCCACGAATGATATAAAAAACCAAATATAGAGTTAGAATATCTCAAGGCTAAAAGAAAAAAATATTGAATAAATTCTAGGATATAAAGCTATGAGAGATTGGAAGGACTTGAATTACTTGGGAATTCTAATATTCCTGGTCACACTACTCCCTATTCCTGGTAAAAAGTGTAGGATAAAATGAAAACACAAATTGTAAATTGTGGTGGGACTTGACTCAATAATGCAGTTAGAGAAATATTGGTAAAATCAGTCCTATTGACAAGCCCTTGATATTAGTTCATTGCTTTAAAATCTCACGAAAGTGTTCTTCATAAAATGGTTATACATATAAGAAAAATCATGTGGAAAGGAGGTAAAAAAGATGCAAAGGAATACCACTTAGTAAATTGGAAAACAATGAGAACCCCAAGAAAACATGGAGGGTTGGGCATGAGGGACCCAGGAATTGCAAATATGGCAAGAGGAGAAAAAATTTATTGGAGTTCAATTACTAACCTAAGTTATTGTTGAGGATGGGCATGTGGCCACTAGATTCAGTTCCCTATATGGTGTGTGATTGACTCCTCCAAGGATAATTTGAACAAGTTCCAAGGAAATGGAGCCACCATCAAAATTTCTCAGATTCTATAATGGGAATTTAGCCCATGGATTTTCATCCTTGCTTGGTGTATCTTCAGGCCCTCTTGATAAAATGGGGAGTGGAAACATTGGACTATATCATTGAGTGGAATGAGCATGGAGGTTGGAAGGGGTGCAAGTTATAAAAAATCCTCGAGGCTCTTCTCCCCTAAAGAGAAAGGCTCTAGAAAAAGCTTCAAGGGTGTGCCCCGATTGCACTATATGAGGAAAGGGAAGTGGGGTTGGTAGAGTGCCAGCTACTCTGATGCAAACCTAAGCTGCATATACCCCAATGATGAAACATATACCTACAGTATGCAAATCCAATTTCATGTCACGCTATGCGTGTCCCAGGAATTCCCAAAATTCCATACTTAGTAAAACTTTCACTTAGTCAAGGATTAAGGCTCTTTAAATAAACTCTATGTAGAAATGTTTGAATTAGTTATCCAAAGTCTAAACCTTTGATAAACCTTTAAGTGAAACCTTACAACGCTTCTTAACCTTTGGTTAATTCTTAACTTACCCCAAAATACATCAATCGTGCTGATTTCTATTATGATTCTCGTATAATAGAAATATCTCATAAACCACACTTATGCGTTACCTTTCTTCCATTTCACAAACCTTTACACATACATCGATGCACTCCTTAGCATGTTAAATATCCATCGTCGATCACATTCCTCGATCTGATGGTTATCGTGTCACCCAATCGCTAACAAACTTAGCTGATATCCACCATTGATCTATCTCATCCGATCTAATGGATAGCAATTCATCCACTCACCAAATACCCTGAAAAATCCCTACCATTTATGTGACCCATTCAATCGAATGGATATTGCGCAAACTCATGTGAAATTAAGCTCGAGTGATATCAGATTGAGAGCACATGATAAAAGTTATTTTCTCTCTCCATCGTATGGTACATGTTAGTCACTAAACAAAACCACATAAAATTTTGAAAGAACACTTACCACCTTTGTGGAGTGCGAGAAACTTCTTACCCCTTACGAATACCACCCAAGTGCTCAATATGAAACTTTAAAGAACTCATCTTAATAAAAGGTTATCGCTTAATCTCCCCCATGAATCTTCTTGACTTCATTTTGCATGACTTAATCGTAGCCTTCTATCACACATAACCTCGTCTGTTGATTTGACTGATCCAATGGTTCCTGTGCACCATTACATTCTTTTGGTTCTTAATATGTAATAGCCCATTCAACTTTCTCCCTGTGTATTTGTTCTCACCTTATGATTTTCATCTACTCTGATCTCGATCTTTGCTTGTGCCTTTATGCTTCTTTCATGTTCGATGTAACATTAAAGGCTTTCTCCAAATATGTTTGTGTGTAAAACCATAACACTCCTCTCTGCACTTCTTTTTTGATTCTGCACACCTACAACATACGTTACACAGAATTACTCAAGTTCACACACAACTTACAATTCAAATGCACATCACAGAAACTAGAATCAAGTTATCTTTATTAATAAACAAGCATTTACAAAGGAATTTCTTCCTCGGCCTGATTTTCAATATCAGTGCCCTTTCCTTTCCTGCCCGTATGCATAAATGACTGACTCTCTAACTCTTGACTCGCTGACTGACTCTCTACCTCACTATTATTCCTTTCAGGCTTACATTTATATAAAGGGTTCTATTTAACCAATTCTGGTTCAAATCCTTAATCTGCTGAACTAAATCCTATATATCCTCTAAGTCCAAGTTTAACTCTAGTAATCCCTAAGAATCCTCTCCAATTCCATGAGTCATGACACCACTTTCTAGTCTAAGACTTATAATTGATTTCCAACTCTCTCATCATCACTCATGTTCTCCTATGTTCGAGAGAATTTACAAATATCCTCACAATATATAATTAATTCCTATTATAATTACTCAAAACATTAATTATTACATGCATAGGAATCCAGCTTCCTTAAAAACACAAGACCCCCTAAGTTAACCTAAATTAAAATGAAATTGTTGAGCTATATGCTCTTGCATCGGACTCCCAAGGTTAAAATAATCATGATCTCCTAATCATGTGCTTCCGACCATTGTCTTCCTGGATCCCATACTTTGTTTTGTGATTTTCCTTTGGTTGCTATTGTTATTTGTTGTTGTTCTCTAGTTTTCAACACTTTATGTTGCTTTGCCCCATTAGCTATGTTGTCACAATCGACTGTTATCTTTCTTTTTCTTTTTCTTGGTCTTCTTATTGTTGCTTTCTTCTGAGGCACCTTTATGATCAATCTTATTGTTCTTTCAATCTCTATTTCCAATTTATCTTTTGACTAATAACTACTCTACCATTTATTGTTGTACTCTGTCCACTCATCTTCAAACTGTTATTTGTTGTCTTCTCTTTGAAGTTGTTGGTTTCTTACTATTGCCCTTTCATCCTTACCCTCTTGTTGCTTTCCAAACAATCTCTCTTCAATATCTAGAAATTTACTTTCAGAAACTAAATTGTCCTCCAATTTCCTCTGTACTTGATTCCTCTCAAATACATCAATATGTGGTTCATTGATTCCAACATATTTTCCTTCCTCTTCCATATTTACTTGGTTTCTCATACGTGCCAAATTTTCTCCAGCATCTGCAACAAAACCTGCACCCACAAAACAATTATTAAAATAAAACACATAAGTCCTCAGTGCCTCTTCTTCCCTTGGAAACATTTTAGTATGCTACTCTCATTTTTACTCCTCTATCAGCACATCAGTATGGTGATTCAACCTCTTTAAAGAATTTTCTAATGGAATCTCGAAACTGACAGTAAGTCTATCCTCCACAACATCTGTTTTAATGATGTATTCCTACTCTTGTCCACTGTATTCAATTCCTTCATTTGCAATCACACTGTCATACTCTGAGTTTTCCAGAAAATATTCCAGTAATTCAATTTCTCTTTGACACTTCATAAGTGTTTCATCATCACTTATAAGTCTTGCATTTGTACACAACTTGTCAATTTCAAAATTACAAGGTTCAACAATCTCAATTGTTGGTTCACATATCAGCTCTTCAGACTGATTCTCCTCCCCTCTTTTCACAAGAAATTGTTCCTGTGTTGTAACAACTTCAAACATCAATGTATTGCTAAATTATTTCTGCTGCAATAATTCACTACTTTTCTCATTTAAGAGACATTCTCCATCATTCTTTACTTCAGAGTATTCATCCTCTAAAATATACTCTTCCATACTTTTGACAGCTTCAAAAGATTGCTAATCCTTTCCAAGACTTTCCATTGTTAGTGACCAATCATCATATGTCCTTTCTCCCTTTGTTAAATCTTTTACATAGACTTCTTTCTTAACATATTTCAGTAGATATCCTTCTTCTTCAATACACTTTCACTTGATGTATCTCTCTAACCCCTCTTCAAGAGTTATCCTTGTCCCATCATCTACATTAATATTCTCGTGCATTTGTCCTTCACCAAAATTCATTAGATTACCTCTCTGAGACAATATTCCTTCATTCTTCATCATAATAAGATCCTGATCTTCCATCTCTATGACAACTTCAAATGACTATCTTCACTCATTAAGTAACTTATCCACGGACTTTTTCTGCTGTAACCAGTCAAATTCTTCCTCTTCTGAGAAATTTCCTTTGTCAAATTTCACTTCAAAAATTTCATCCATCCTGAATACATCTTTACAAAGTTGCTTTTCTCCCACAATACATGGAATCATACACAAACTATCAGTTTTAAGAACATAAGACCTTATGGTCTCACTTGATGCTACACACATCATATCTCCCTGTTGTCTTGAATTCTCACAATAATTCACAATATCTTCCCCAGATTTCCAGTCTTCTTATTTACCCAGAACTTCACCCTATTCTCCTTCACAAATCAAAACTTCCATTTCCAACTTAGCTTATTTGAGTTTTTCCAGTAGCCACTTACTTTCTTCTATTGTAGCCTTCTCTGTAACTTAAAACACTTGAATTCCTTTTTCCTGAAGACCCAACCTTGTCTTTAGTTTTCCTCTAGTATCATCCTTAATACACTGAGTTGTTATTTTAACTCGACGATCTCCTTGTCACGCTCCTCTTGACTCATTCTCTCTCCCTTTTCCTTGGCATCCTCCTTCTTCACTTTTCTTCTACTATGGTCTTCCTCAAAACCTTTGTTATCTCTATTATGACTACCAATAGTCATCTTCTTCATTATATTCATGAGTTCCTCACTCACTTATGGTCTCCTTTGATGCTCCAGACATCATATCTCCTTGTTCTCTTGAATTCTCACAGTAATTCATAAGATCTTCCCCAGATTTCCAGTCTTCATCCTTACTGAGAACTTCACCCTATTCTGCTTCACAAATGGAAACTTCCATTTCCAACTCAGCTTCTTTGAGTTTTTACACTAGCCACTTCACTTTCTTTTGTTGTAGCTGTTATCATAAAATCAGTACTAAGGGCTGCTACTGAATAAGATCTCATGAAACTGTTTCAGACCAGGCTTTAGACTAAGGTTTAGCCTCCTTAGTAAGAGAGGGCTCTCTCACAGATTTTTGATATGCATTAAGGGCAAGAAAGATGGCTAACTCTTTAAACAGTATATGAAATTTAAGCTGGTTGGAACAAAAAAAATTAGGCTTCTCCCATTAGGCTCATGGAGTCGTACACTTCTGCAGTAAACAAGTAGCTACTCAATCATGGAAACCAAGGCATATAATGTCTAAACACTCAAAAAATTTACCAAGAAGAACCTCAACTCAAAAAACATACACAGAAAGTCTGAGCACTAGGTGAATTAAGAGTGATTGCATATTTAGTGAACTGTAAAACAAGAAGAATAAAAACCAAACCACATATACTCTGAGCATTTGAAACACAAGATGAATCTTGGGAAGAAAAAGTATCCTTCTATTACTGTCAAAGTCCTTTACATAAGCCAACATGAAAACTTTGTTTTTATAAAAATCTCCAACCCTTTTTACATCAGAGTTTCTATAGGAAAACAAAACTAAACTACCTTGAGTCTCCTCCTCCAGCATGAGGGGAGCTCCAAAATCTATCATTAACTACCTTATATATATTTAAACTAACTTATTAAATACAAAGGTATTGCGCTGTAAATACATAGAGTCCTATTCCTATTGAAACTCTAATTCTATCTCCTCGTGTGCATGATTCCTTCTTGAGCTTTGACACCTGTACTATTTCTGTAGTGGCTGAAACACATTGGAGAGGTATTCACTAAACGAGCTGCCTTGGATTCTAACTGTGTAGATGACTCATTATTTGATGAAGATGTGTGCCCTGTTTTCACGGTCCCTGCCTTCCATCAGTCTTTATTTCCAAAAGAACATGTTTCAAGCTTTTTAATACCTTTGATGACCATGCATAACACCATATGCCTAATGATCTGGATGCTTTGTGAACTAGACAGATGTTCAACCCAAAATTCCGGTAACCCTACCAGAACCCTACTAATTCGGTCATAAAGTAGCTTTAGGAAGACTTTAGCAAAAAACCAAAATATTTCAGCTTTTTGCTCCAACATTTACACCTGTCATTCTTTGAATGCTTAGATAGCCTTGTATGGTTTCTTTCCTGCCCTCGAGGCATTCCCTTTCAAAATTTGCTGACTTCAGCATCAATTTCATTTTTTCTTACAAAACAGTCATCTACAGCAGTTTCGTAGAGCGCTACGAAACTGTTGTTCTTTTCAAAAATTACAGTCTTCAATAAATTTATCAAATACTTTGTGACTGCTACAACTTCGCTTTTGGCTTCAAACTCCTAATTTATATTGCTTTTATATGCTATGCTTACATGCCTCAAAAACCAATGAACTTAAGAAAAATAAAACAAAATCTTGGGGTAGCATCTGACCTTAAAAATTTGCAATTTTTATTTGGCAGCTAACTTGCCTAACTGAGCGTTTAGTTTTGCAAGCTCATTTTCCATGACTGCAATTTCTGCTACAATTTTCTCCAAATTAGCCATTTCTTGCTCAGTTGCCTCCCATTGTTCCTTTGAAGATGAGGTTTTGGTTTCTTTGACAATGGGAACCTTTTTATCCATATCTTTCTTTTTGACTTCCTTTGCTTTTTCTACTTTAGGTAGCTGCTTTTCCATTTCTTTTGCCTGTCTTCTTATGTATGGTTTTATTTTCAATTCCTCTGCCTTCTCTGCTTTAGGCAGTTGTTTAATTTCTTTTGTTGCAGGTACCTTCACAGCTACCTCTTCCTTGTGAACTTGCTCAGCTGCTTTGATTTGCCTCCTGGTGACTGGCCTTCGTGGTTTGAACATAAGTTCATTACCAGGTTCCTCAAATCTTAACCTTTTTGAGGCCTTTGATTTTTTGGTGCTGTCAGGTGATGATTGAGTTAGGTCAGTAGGCATTGACTCAACCTGCACTGATTTGGCTTGCTCAAAATCAATTGCCTCAAGCAAATCATTTAGACTAGCTTTTGACATAGGGCTTTCTTCCACAGCTATTGATTTGCCTTTTTCTCTGCTTAGCTGACTTCTGGTTCTGATTCTTGACACCTGTTCACCTCCACTTGGCCCTGGTGCATCTTTCTGTTGCTTGGTTTTCTTTGATGACTTAGCTGTCTCCTTTGCTGATGATTTAGGTGTCTCTTTTATAACCACAGACTTCTCTGATTTACTCAACTTCGTTTTGGGCTTCTTTTGGTTTCTCACCTCCTTTCTGAGCTCAGCCAGAGTAGGTTCTTCAATTCTTCCTTCTCTTTCCCTATCCGACAATGGAGTGAGAACTGTCTTGCTTTGAAAGTCGGCCATAAAAATGAAAGAATTCCAATCTCTACCAAGTTTTTGCAAACCATCTAATACCAGCAACTTTACTAAACCATGGTGAAACAGGGATGTTTCACAATCATCTATCTTTAACTGGATTTTATCACACATTTTACTAAGGCTTCTGAACAAGTAGAAATGGATGTCTATTGATGCTTTACCTGTGAAATGCAACAAGAGTTTGAAATGATAGGAATAAACTTTGGTGTACCTCCCCTCACATGTTAGGTATTTCTGGATGCATGTAAGGAGCAGAGCAAAATGTTCTTTTACGTAACTCCTTGGCATAGCTTTGGTGAGGTCCTCATTTACATACGGTTCCTTCAAAAATTCCTTACAGGGACTCATGTCAAATTTAAAAATTTTCAACCACTCTTGTCCTCCTCTCGGAATTTCAGTGACAATAGAAATGGCTTCTGGAGACACAGGAAATTCTAGCATTGACACCTTAGAATTCAAGCCAGTAAAATTTAATGCAAAAGCTTTCGTTACCTCTGCATGTCCTCCCTTCAACTTTTCGCAAAACCTCCAGCAACCAGCATTTTTAAAGGCTCTTGCTACACCTTCATCTCTGAGTGTAAGATCAAGCCCCTCTGGCTCTGTTCTTAGGCACCTTCCAGATCGATGTACTCTTTTCTCCATCTTGCTTCGAATATCTTCACACAGAGAACTAACAGCAGCTACAAATTCAAAAACAACTTCGGCTTTGGAGTGCAGGCTCGCTTGCAATGATCCCTTTAAATGGAAACTCGGGCTTCTTTGCGTTTTCTCAAAAAAATCTCGTCATACAGCAGGCATGTTAACGCACCATGAATACACATTATCACACAACCATACCTCATGAAATCTCTTAAAATGATTGTCATGTGCGTGATCCTAAACCTGATGGCGGAATGATAACCTATCATGACCTGGAGAAGACATCAACTGACAAAATGTGGACGGACCTAATGACTCATCTCCCGAGACTTGACATTTCAAGAAAATGCGCCGCAAAAACCCCGAATCCTCGATTTCGTAGCGCAGACAATTATGAATTGACAAAACGCACTACGAAATGGCTGGTAAATGATACGCTGCGAAAAGGTGGAAAAATGATTGCGCAGCTAAATTGGCCAATCAGATTGCGCTGCGAAGCTGCGCAAAATACAAATGATGCAAACAAGACAAGACATGCCTTAAACAATAATGATGGAGGGTATCTAAGGGTTTTTCACAAGGACTCACATCAATACCTTTTGAAATTCTAATTTCAAAGTGGCACACATAGAAACCTATTGACCTAAACAAAATTTTTTTATATGAAACTTTGGACATATGTGGACTGTGGTTCTAAGTGATAACAATAGCCTTCTTTGTAACTTAAACCACTTGAATTCCTTTTTCCTCAAGACCCAACCTTATCTTTGGTTTTCCTCTAGTATCATCCTTAATACATTGAATTGTTCTTTTAACTCGACGATCTCCTTGTCACGCTCCTCTTGACTTATTCTCTCTCCCTTTTCCTTGGCATCCTCCTTCTTCACTTTTCTTCTACTGTGGTCTTCCTCGGAACCTATGTTATCTCTATTATGACTAGCAATAGTCATCTTCTTCTCTACCTTCATGAGTTCCTCACTCGCCTACCTCAACAAGCTCTCCTCTATACTTGGTCTTTTGGAAACAACTTGGTTCTCTATTCTATGGAAACTCTTTGAGCACTTCTCTCTACTCGTTCTGGGCTTCCACTCATATTCATCTTTTAAGAACACAACTGTCCTCTTGTATTTCAATCATAAATGAAATACTAGGTTTTCACCACCTATTCTTTCACTCAAAAGTTCTTACTAGCTTTCTTCAATCCTTAGCAATTCTACCCACATCATCTATGGTATTTCCTTTACGATATTTCGATGAGATGTAACAAAACCTTTTCAATAACAAGTCTCCTTCTTGATACACATGCCTCACTATGCTTGTCTCCTCTGAGCCCAGTCTTTTGGCATCTCTCTAGTTCTCTCCTTTGGAACCAATTGAGCAATCCTTGCTCTAGGTTGCTGGAATCTCCTCACCTTCAAGACCTCTACATGATCTGGTTCTACCACTCACTTTCACTTTGAATTGATTTTTCTTTATCTCCTTCGCATCTACAAATTTTGCTACAATTTATCTCTGTGTGCCTACTATTTCTTAGATTTAAAATCTTATCTCCTCTTGTGTGCATACACATCTTCAAAGCATAACTCTATTCTATGTTTTCTCAAAGAATTCTTACATGTAGAATTTCCTTGTTCTGCTATGGTACCAAATGATGCCACCCTAAGATACATATAACCAAATGATTCAACCTAAGCCACATATACCCACAGTATGCAAATACAATTTGATGTCACACTATACGTGTCCTAGGAATTCCCAAAATTCCATACTTAGTAAAACTTTCACTTAGTCAAGGTTTAATGTTCTTTAAATAAAATCTATATGGAAATGTTTGACTTAGCTATCTAAATTCTAAACGTTTGATAAACCTTTAAGCGGAACCTTACAACCCTTCTTAAACTTTGGTTAATTCTTAACTTAACCCGAAATACATCAATCCTGCTTATTTCTATTATTATTCTCGTATAATAGAAATATCTCATAAACAACACTTAAATCTTACCTTTCTTCCATTTCACAAACCTTTCCACATACATCGATGCTCTCCCTAGTGCGTTAAATCTCTATCGTCGATCTCATTCCTTGATCTGATGGTTATCACATCACCCGATCGCTAACAAACTTAGTTGATCTCGACCATTGATCTGTCTCATCCGATCTAATGACTATCACATCATCCACTCGCTAACTAGCCTAAACATTCTCTACTATTGATATGACCCATTTAATCGAACAACTATCATGCAACCTCACGTGAACTTGAGCTCGACCAATATCAGATTGAGAGTAAGTGAGAAAAGTGGTTTTCTCTCTAGATTGTATGCTACGTGTCGAATGATAAAGGTAATCGCGTGAAATTTTCAAAGACCACTTAACACCTTTAAGGTGCGCAAGAAACTGCTTACCCCTCGCGAATACCACCCTACCCCTTGCGAATACCACCCACGTGCTCAATATGAAACTTTAAAGAACTCAGCTTAATAAAGGGTTATTGCTTAATCTTCGCCATTCATCTACTTCACTTCATTTTGAGCGCCTTAGTCTTAGCCTTCTATGGCATGAAACCTTGTCCTTTTATCTAACTGATCCAATGGTTCCTATGCACAGTTACATTCTTTTGGTTCTTACTGTGTAATAGCCCATTTGACTTTCTGCCGATGTATTTGCTCTCACCTTACGATTTTTACCTGCTTTGATCTGGATCTCCGCTGATGCCTTTATGCTTTTTTCACCTTTGCTAACATTAAAGGCTTTCTCCAAATCTGTTTATGTGTCAAACCATAACACTCCTCTCTGAACTTCTCTAATTCTACAAACCTACAACCTAGGTTACGGAGAATTACTTAAGTTCACAAACAACTTACAATTCAAATACACATCACACAAACTCATAGTCAAGTTATCTGTATTAATAAACAACCATTTACACATAAATTTCTTCCTCGGCCTAATTTTCAATATCAGTGGCCTTTCCTTTCCTGCAAGTAGGCCTAAATGACTCACTCTTTGACTCATGAGTGATTGATTGACTCTCTACCTCACTATTATGCCTTTAGGCTTATATTTATACAAAAGGTTTTGTTAAACCAATTTTGGTTCACATCCTTAATCCCCTTAACTAAATCATCCTCCTTAGTGTCCTCTAAGTCCGCTTTTAAGTCAAGTAATCCCTAAGAATCCTCTCTAGTTCCATGAATCATGACACCACTTTCTAGTCTAAGACTTATAATTGATTTCCAGCTCTCTCATCATCACTCATGTTCTTCTATATTCGAGAGCATTTACAAATATCCTCAAAATATCTAATTAGTTCCTATTCTAATTATTCAAAACATTAAAGATTACATACATAAGAATCCAACTTCCTTGAGAACACAAGACCCCCTAAGTTAACTATAATTAAAATGAAATTGCTGAGTTGTATGCTCCTGCATCACACTTGGTCAAGGAAGGATATGTCCACGTGCTCTCTTGCACCCATTTACCTCCAAAAAATTCGATATGGGGAAAATCTCATAAACAAATTCCATCCCCAAAATCATTTTTTTTCTATTGGTTGGTTGCTCATAATAAAATTCTTACTCTAGAGAATCTTCAAAGAATGGGACAGATTAGCCCTTCTAGATGCCATCTTTCTGAATCAAAGGAGGAGACTATCTCACATCTCTTTCTCCAATGTCATTGTACAAAGGAGGTGTGGGTTGTGGCTCTTGGTCCTCTATTCTATAAAACCATCTCACCTAGAGAGATCCAAACCTTCTTCAGCTCTTGGCCCAATTCTTATTTAGGCTCCCTTCACTCCAAGGAAGATTATAAGGATATTTGGTCCTTTCTTGGAAGGTATGTCATTTGGAAAATATGGTTATAGTGGAAAAATAAAATATGCTAGATTCGAGTCATGAGTGCCCCTTCAGCATGTATGAAATTTCATAAACTAGTCAAAGACCCTTTCTTGGATCCATTGGAGTCTACTTGGTTAACCCAATGGGAGTGCTTCAAGGCCCCTCAAGTTATTCGTTTGCCTAGCACTCTCAAGCCAAACGGATTCTGTTGTTATCCTCGGAAGGTCTAGTGGAAGGTCTAGTGGAATAGCTTCGATCCAAAGAAAAGAATGAACCCTTCCATTTGATGGAGCTTCAAAAGGTAATTCTAGGGCGGTGAGAGGAGGAGGGATTCTCATTAGTCCTGAAGGAATCATTGAATTTAGATATGGTTGGGGGCATCAATGGAAGAAAAACAACTAGGTATAAGTGTATGGCTTGCTCTCTTACCATGGTACAAAGAATGTGAATAAAAATAATTCAGCATCTAGGATATTTCATGATCATTATTAGACACATGATCTATACTACAACAACCAAGAACACTACCATGAACCAAATCATTCAGAGAGCTCATAATTTTCTACCCTCCTTTGACTCAGTGTCCTTCTAACATATTTTGAGAGGAAATAATGAGGAACCTCATAGGCAAGCCAACAAGGCATGTGAGCTAGGGAAGAAAAATGCATAGTGAATGAAGTCAAGACCAATATCCCTTAAGAATGTTGAAAAATCACATTTACAAGTTGATGATAAAGGCCAAAAGGAGGGCAAAGAAACTTAAAATTTTTAAAAAGTTTGAATCTTAGGGAACATTCAAAGGCTTGACATACCATGGTTTATGCTTGACAAGTGTGGTAAGGGAAATATTCACACCAGCCTTACTCTCCATAAAATTCCAATTACACTCCATAAACTTTTCTTTTTGTAAGGAAGAAGAATTTGAATTCCAAAACTCTTTTAATTTTTCTTTAGTATTAAATGTCCACCAAATGTCTCAAGCTATATATCAATATTCCTTTTTATAAAACATATCAGTATGATGGCAAGACAATTCTCTAGAAACATTGCTTTTACTGTACTACAAAATTCTGAAAAAAATCTGAGCTTCTACTAGCTGAAATTGAAAAAAACATTAATATTCACAATTTTTTATGTGAGAAATAAGCTAAAAGTGTTTCTCAATTTCACATTTTCACCCCATAGCATCCATAATCAACAATGAAAATATCAAAATATCAAAACATAAAAAAATGAAATAAAAACTTTCAAAATAGCAAAATAATATTTATTAAAATGATCACAATATATAATATATAAAAGAAAAACAAAAATTATATGAACTAATAACCTACCAAATCTTTTTTTGGTGTGTATATAGATATGGTGTGTGTATATATATCTATAGACATTTAAATTTGATCGTACCTTTCCACATTTCTAAAAATCTAGTTGCATGAGCATAATTACATTACCTTTTTCTAAAAAAATCTAGGAAAGTAATTCTAATTAGCAACACCTAAAACCAATATATAAAACTTTACATTTAACTTTAAACCAAATAATATACTTAAAAACCATATATATATATATTATATATAATATATATAATATATATATTATTATTATATATATATATATATTATATATATATATATATATAATATATATATATATAAACAAAAGAACAAAAACAACTTATCTATAATTCAAAACTTACTTAAATATATCTTGAAAAAATAATATACCATAGACCATCAATATTGTTCCTCTCTTAAACAAAAACAACTTATCTATAATACAAATCTTACTTAAATATATCTTGAAAACATAATACATCATATACCATCAGTGTTATTCCTCTCTTTTTATTAAAAAAAAAAGATATCTGCTCCAACTCTTCTATAAAACTAGACAAAACTCTTGTATAACACAAGACAAACATATAATAACTAAGACTAAAACAACTTTTCAATAAAAAACAAATTTAAATATATACAGATTAGTAGACAATGTTTTTCCTATTCTTTTTAGGAATTCAAACATCTTAAAAGTAAATTAAATTATAACTCAACAATTTTCAACCGAGTATCCTCTAGACTGTTTTCCAGTTTGCTTGATTTCCTCGGTTTACGTTCATTGCCTCGGTTTATTTTTGGAGCAAGGGTTTTGTTGCCTCAACTACTGTTGTTTCCAGAGATAGTCTGGGTGGGTATTTTCCCCGGGGACGGGTCTGAGGAGAACACACTCTGGCGAGTGCCTCAGTGGATATTCCATCAATATCCCATAGTCCATGGAATCATCCTTCTCTACATCGATTAACTCACTGAAACTATCCACCTTTTTTGGCATATAATTAGCATTTGAAGTTGGAAATGTACCATCTTCTGCACCAGACGTATTAATGCTTGGTTGCCCATGCTAAATTTTCTCACTAATTTTATTCATAGCCTCTGGTTGATCATCATGTACCTTTGTTGGTAAGATCGCAGCTCTAATGTTACTTGCAGCATGGGTAGAGACCCTCATTCCTTGCTTTCCCTGCATTGGTACTGCCGGGAAATCAGCTTTACGACTCGACTCCGGAATATCTGCACGTATCAATTTAAAGAGTTGGGTAAGACTTAGGTATTGATTTAATAAGGGTTAAAACCATTAAGATTTCTTTTACTCTAAAACAATTAAGAAATTTTTAAGAATCATAAGTTTAGGTTATTTAATTTGCAAAGTTTGAGTACATCATGAATTCTGTATGGTGTTGAATCCATTTATACCCCTAATATTTCATTTTAAATAATGAGAGCTTAGTATAATAAATAAATGAAGTTGTCATTTTCAAAGCACATTTTCTCTTCAATTCTGCAAAAAAATCCAATAGATATATTCAGGAATAGTATGTTTAAGTTGTTTAACATGAAAATTAGTCTAAATATTTTAGTTTTTTTTTTAATGGTAATAAATCCATTTATGCATAAAAAAATCCACCTTCAACAAAAAGGAATAACAATGTTTCTCAAATAATGTTTCCAAATTCCAACTATAAAAGCCATTTAGTTAATTAGTGAAACTGTGCCAACAAAAATTGTTATGAAATTTCTTACAAATATATATCAATGAAAGACTAATTCTAGGTGAAGATATTTTTCAAGCTCAAGATCTTTATATATTATGTAGGTTGTAGGGTTAAAGGGGAAAAAGAATTATACCATTTGTCTCCTCCCTCTCAAGGTTTGTACCCTAGCATATCCAAACTTGTGTTATGCTACTTAGCGGATTATTCACTTGACCCCCTCCCCACATTTTCTCGTTGCGGAGTGCGAAGATGTAAAGTGTCATCAAGTGTTTCCACCCTTAGTTTATATAACTTGCGTCGGCTTTATGAGATCCACCCTTGGTCGGCACACCATGGGATTATATAAAAAGGGATGTCTTAGAAGAGTCTAAGGAAATATTTAGTTCATAGTTGATGTTGATGAATGTAATGGTTTTGTGAGAGCTAGGAGCAAAGAATCTTAGTGTGGGAGAGAGGCTCTACAGCTGTGTGCGCAGAGGCCTAGGGTTGAAGTCCACACATGAAGGCGTATACCCTTGTAGCTATGTGAAAATGGTAGTTATAGTGTGTAAAGGAGATCTGAACATCAATAAAAAAAATATTTTGGAATTACTTATGTATGAACTATTTTACTTCTATTATGAATGCATTTGATTATGTTATGTTGAATACTAGGTTTATGATTTAATATTGTATTGATAAATCTATGTGTTTTACTTTGTTATATGAATGCAAGTAAGAATATTTGTTTGTGCAAAGATAATTGTAATGCATGTAGAAGTTATCCACTACTTAAGCTAATTTGGGTAAATACAATAGTAAGAGTAATTATAGAGGCGTGTAAGTGTCCAACTTGCCTATTTAGGGTAAGCGAAGGATGATCGCAGACCTTCACGAAGGTCTTCAAGACAAATAAGAACATTATATCGATAAGCCCTAAATAGCTTATCCATGTGTGTGAAGGAAGGATTAGGGTGTAAAACGACATGACTACCATCTCAGGGTGTGGAAACTTGGTTTTTTAATCCCCTGATACTACTTCGAGTGAGACTTCAGTCCATGCTCCATGGATTGATGTCGAAAGGGCAAGTAGTGTACGAATTTTCTTGGCTAATTAATGTTGATCCTTGGTGAGGGCCCATCAAGCCAACAAATGGTTATTTTGTGAGGACCAAGATCTACATAAAGAGATGTGTGATGCTGCGTCACTGGAATCCAATTAAGAAAGAGATCAAAAACTAGTTGGATAGAAATATCCATGAATCTGCGATTAACGAAAGAACACTGGTTGGATAGATATTTGTCCACAGAGATACACGACAACTTCTTGTGTTCCTTCTCGGTCGAGTTATACGAGTGGATCGCAATATTGGCAGATGACCAAGGAAGATGGAGGCTTGACGGTCTAATAGACTAGACACCAAAGTTAGTGTAGACATTAGATGCCTCTAAAGGTAAGATCACATGCGTTTTTGGTCATTGGCTCAATCGTATCATAGGAGGATGTGTGATAGAGTTTGCGGTCAATACCTCGGTTAGTTATATCAAAGCAGAGCGCCACTTCTTCAAGCGGCCACGAGGTAAGTATTTAAAGTCTTTAATTACTTGGATTAAGATGCTTTTGTTTGAAAAGTGGGTTATGCATCTACATTGACATTTGGGGCTACCAGGAGTGGAAAGATCTTCAGAAATAGAGGTAAAGCATGCCTTGAATATAGTCTTCTAATTGAACCTCCCCTTAGTTATGATGAGGAAGCAACACAGGCTTCTCCATAGAGTGTTGTTCAATTGATAAAGCAAGGTTCCCGTGAATAACCCATCCACCCACACCACCTCTAGCTTCACCTCTGCCACATACACCTTTTCCTACACCATCGCCACCTAAGCCACTATTCAGTATGGTGAACTTAGTAAAGCTACCTCTGTTGAAAGGCTTGGAAAATGAGGATCCCGACCAACTTTGGTTTGTTGTAAAGGCTATATGGGAAGCTAAGGGTACCACAGATGATAAAATGAAGAAAGCAACACTCGTTAGTGTCTTGTAGGAGCACACGGTAACGTGGTACATTAAGTACTACACTGATAACCTGATATCTATGTTGGCATATATCGAAACCGCGCTAAATAAATAATTCAATAGATCTAAGTCTGAATTGCAATCAATTCTGGGATTCAAAGATATCACGATGAAGCCTCACGAGACACCCTTTGATATTGATCAGAGATTGAAGTGTAAAATCCATGAAGCTAACATGAATCTGACAAATGGGAAACACCACGAATGGTTTTTGGCCTCACTCCTACCTCATCTCAAGGTTGGGATATCACAAAAAAAGATTGGGACCGAGACGGAAGCCCTGGAAATTGCGATGAGATTGCATGAGACACTGATACAAGATGTTAATCTAGGAGTTCAATAGATTCATGCACAGTTGTAGAACCTTTACCTAGCGATGCAGACTCCGAAGAAAAATAAAACAAATAGGCTAGAGGTGTGTGAAGAAGTTTGGTGCTTGAAGTGAAAAACTGAGGTGCATGACATAGATCACTATCCAATCTTTGAAAATTATGTTGCATGAGGGGGACCAATTTCTCTCAGGCTGGAAGATCCAACAGGACCATGTATAGGGCTTGCGCTATGGTGTGCTCACTGTCACGTAGTTGGAAAACATGTGAAAAACAATTACCATTTGTTGTAGGAATTTGTGCACACACCACAATAGCTCTTTTGCAACTTCTACCAATCAGTGGGTCATGGTGAGTGCAATTGTTGTAGTTACGAGTTAATGATGGATATAACGTCTGCATATAAGGTGCATACACAAACCCAGCCTTCGGACCAAGGTGCTTGACGAACATGAGGTGAATATCAGGGGCGCAGATGAGGCGGAGGTGGAGGAGTACCTCGTAGAGGTAGGGGACAAGTCATTTCTTACAACTATGAAGGGTCAAGAAAATACACAAAAGACTTCCCGAATCCTACATGTATGTCATGCCGATATTTTATTCAGTTTGACCACACAACTAAAGTTTTTCTGTTATTGCTAGCTAAGATACATGAAAATGGGGTGCGGCCTTTGCAGCTGACTCAGAACCTCCAGATGATGAGGGATGAGACTTACAAAGAGTATCCCAAGGTAAATATTGTGCTGTGAAGTGGGATGAGAACTGGTGAATATAAGGAGAAGTAGCCTAAAGAAAGTGAATGGGTCTGCAAAGCTATAGAAAGGGAGATCAAATTTTATTTGAAGTGCGCACAAAAAAAATTTATGGAAGTAAAGAAAATCTTCGCTAAGGCCTATACCTCAAGAATCTAGGACAAGCTAGCTGAAGAGATGGACCATTCAATTCTTACTACTTTCTTGGAGACCTATATGAAGTTGTTGTGTGATAGCAAAGTTGTGAAAGGAATACAGGAACTGATAAATAAGTGTTATGGGAAAGAAAACGCTTATGATGGATAATGTGTAGTCAAGAAGATTAGTAAGCATAAGGCAAGAATGCATCACGAAATGAGGCTCATTGCACCGATAGGAGAATATGAGATGGATCAAGTAATTTTCGATCTGGGGTTAGATGCCAGTGTCTTACCTAAGCAAACCTTGGAGAGGATGGGGAGACCTACACTACAATGGTCTCCAATTTAGTTAAGAATGGAAAATCAACAGAAAATCATCCCCATAGGATGATTACATGCAGTGATAGTTGATATTGAAGGCACGAATGCATTGGCTGACTTCGAAGTAATAGAGATTGTGCATGACAGCAATCCCTACCCTGTGCTCGTTTGGATCGATTGGGCCACTGACATGAATGGGGTAATCAATTTCGAGAAGCAGAAGATGATATTTTTGAATAAATCACTCTACATAGTAGTTCCCTTGGACCCTGCAGAAGGACCGCTCTATACTCAACCAGTCCATAATTATGACAATGATCATCATCTAGACCAGATCTATAAGACAACAATGTGAGATCAGGATTGGGTGATGCCAACAACAGATGAATGCATTTCTGGGACCACAAAATTTCCTGCACATCAGATTGAGATGAGGAGTTGAAACATTTGCAGAATCAATTGCATGAAGTATCTACTCTATGTTGTAATATGATGACCACGTTGTTACACTATGTATCATTGGAGGTAAGGAATTTGGCCTATTATGATGGTTTAACTAATGTTGATAACATTTTGGATGCATTCGAAAGGTAAGTGCAAGAGAAGCATTGTTTCAAGGCCCTGGATTGGGTGTTGTGCGCTATAACTACGAGATGGTGGGCTACGCACAAGGACAATTTTATTGATTGGTGCATATATCAAAGGATGATGAGATTGTGATTTGGTCACCTACAAGTGCAGCTAACAGACAATTGTGATGGCAGGGATGATCCATGCGATCACCTGGCCAAATGGAGTAAGGTTTATGGAGAGGAGCCTCAGCCTGAATGGGTGCATTTGTTTTGTCATACTTTGGATGTAATACATTTGAACTAGTACTTAGAAATAGAGCTCTGTATTGGAATTGAAGAATGGGATCTTTTGCGACAATGATTATTGCTGATGTTTAGCTTTGAGAATGTGTTTGAGAGTATTAAGGAGGAATTATAGGAAGTTAAGGCAGTAATATTTAGAGTACCACAATATCCCTTGGACTTATTTCAACCGGATTGGACCACCTAGCTAAGCCACGTAATAGAGTGCTACAATGTGACTATCGAAGAAGAGGATGAGAATCCAAGGAACATTATAATCCAAGAGATTGAAGGTCACCATGAAGTTGAAGGACCATAAATTGAAAATTCAGTTATCACAACACCGCTAAAAACAAAACAAATTAACATTGGGATAGAGGTAGAGCCGCATTTTGCAAAGATTGGGGACTACTAGGATGATGCAATAGTGGATAAGATTGGTAAATTGCTCTGCAAATAATAGGACTTGTTCCCTAATAAATTCTTAGACCTGAAGGGGATAATAGGTTACCTAGGAGTCATGAAAATTACATTGAAACCAGACGTGAAGATGATCAAGCAGAGGCCTTAACGTCTCAATCCAAAGTATAAAGAAAGGGTCCACTTAGAGTTGGAGAAAGTGCTTGTGGTGGGCATCATTGAACCAGTATAAGAGACTCATTGGGTAATCCCAATGGTAGTTTAGCACAAGAAACAGAAAGATGAAATAAGGATATGCATAGATCTCACGAAGTTGAAAGACACCTGCGTACATGATCCATTTCCAGCTTCATTCACTAATGAGGTGCTGGACAATGTAGGAGGACAAGAGGCATATTCGTTCACCGATGGGTTCTCGGGGTACCATTAGATCTAGATTGTGCCAGAGGATAGAAGTAAGATGACTTTCATGACTAAATGGGGATGCTTTCAGTATATGGTCATTCCGTTTGGACTAAAGAACGCGCTGATGATCTTCTCGCGTGTAGTCATTGCGGTGTTTAAGGATTTTGTTCACAAGTTTTTAGAGGTATACTTCGATGATTGGATGGTGTTTTGGTTGGTAAAGTGCCACATAGCTATTCTACACTTGATGTTGGATACATGCTGGAGGTACTAGATCGTGCTCAATTTGAACAAATTCTTGTTTTGTGTCCCTTTTGGGATCTTGCTATGTTGTATGGTATGCAGACAAGGATTGATGTTAGACCTTGCGAAGCTCACGATCATAATTAATTTGGAGGTGAAGAAGTGTGAAATAGCTGCATGCAACATTGGGGCATACAAGATACTATAGAAAGTTCATCAAAAGCTATGACCATATTACCGTGCCAATGGAAAAGCTGATAAAGGAGGATGTTAAGTTCGATTTGAATGAAGAGTGTCAACAAAGCTTTGACGTGTTGAAGGAAAAGATATTCACCATGTAGATCCTAGTATTCCCACATTGGAAGAAGGAATTTCATGTTTATTACAAAGCCTCGTGTATTGCGCTCGGGGCAGTACTAACAGAAGTGGGTGAGGGGGAATTGGATCATCCTATAGCATTCACAAGTAAGATGTTTTCGAAAGTTTGGAAAAATTATTCAACAACAGGGCATGAAGGGTTGGCCATGGTGTACACGCTCGAGAAGTCCATACACTACTTGCTAGGTGGACACTTTAAGATGTATACAAACCACTCTGCATTGAATTACTTGGTGAACGAGCCTATGTTGGGGGGGAGGAGATATGAGATGGTTGATGTTGTTTGAGGAATATGACTTCAAAGGACCAAACCATCTATCATGCATTGAAACAAGAGAGGAGCCTACTAATTTAGATGAACGACTGCCTCGCGTGCAGCTCTTTGCAGTGCATGTTGTGGATAATAAATTTGTTGATATCATACACTTCCAGATGATGAGAACAATGCTAGAAGGGTATACTAGTCAACAGAAGAAGGAGCGAGTGGTGCATGCGATAGAATTTTCTGTCATTGCATGGAATTTATATAAAATGGGCTCAGATGAAATTATGTGATGTTATGTACCTGAATTTGAACAAAAGAACATCGTTGATGAAGTTTGTGGAGCAGGCACAGGAGGATATTATGTAGGAAAAGCAATAACACAGAATATTTTATGCGCGGGGCTATGGTGGCTGACGCTTCATAAGGATTCAAAGGCTTATTGTAAGGCATGTGATGCATGTCAGAGGATGGGTAGGTCATCATGGATGGATGAGATGCCTATAAATCCGCAGATGTCATTGCAGCTATTTCAAAAGTGGGTGATTGATTTTGTAGGACCAATTCAGCCTCCGCGAAAGAAGATGGGTGTGGTACATCATCACCACGACTAAATACTTGACTAGGTGAGCGAAGGCGCATCTTGTGAAGGATTGTATAGGGGAAACAAGAACAATTTTCATTTTTGAGTATGTAGTGACTAGATTTTATTGCCTAAAGATTTTGATGAGCGATCGTGGTACACATTTTCTCAATGAGACGATCAATGCATTGATGGAGTTCTAGGTTTATCATCAAAATGGTACTCCATATCACCCATAGGCTAATGGGATGGTGAAAGAGTTTAATAAGATATTGGATAACATGGTGACGAAGGTCTGCAATGCATAAAGGAATGATTGGGATGTGCATGTACTCGCAGTGCTATGGGATTATAGGATGACTTCCAAAAATATGATTAGACAAATGCCTTTCTAGTTGGTTTATGGCATAGAGGTTGTGATGCAGATGGAGTATAGTATACCTAATCTACGCATAACAACATTTACAAGAATGGTAGATCATGGAGCCTTGAAGAAAAGCCTCACGTAGCTGACAGAGCTTGAAGAACATAGATTTTTGTTTGGATTCCATTTGCAAGTTCAAAAGGAGCATGAAAAGGCATGGAAAAATCAGCACATCAAACTACCCACCTTTAAGGTAAATGATTTAGAGTTATTATATGATGGCAAGTTTGATAAATTTCCAAGAGAAATTCGGATGCATTGGCTAGGGCCCTATGTCATCAAGGAGATTACTGATGGTGCAGCAGTTTAGTTGGTGAAGTTGAATGGAGAGCCATTTTCAAGGAAGGTGAACGGAAGTTGATTGAAGCCATACACTAGGGATCTAGCTAGATTACTATATGGAGGAGGCAGAGTCTTAGCATTCTAGGCAGCTAAATGGAGGCACAGGAATATAAAATACACTGCCCCAGTTTTAGAGTTACACAACTAGGGAACTGCACAAAAGGGATAAATTTCATGGTATTGGTGGAAGCATGAAGGGAGTTGGGGTATAGAAGGAGAAACTGCATAGGGCAACTAGAAAGTGACCATTAAGGTCACTATTCATGTGTTAATAGTGGGAAAATGGCTAAGTGGAGTGGGGGAAGCATTTAAGTCGGAATTTAAGAGCAAGATTTGTGAAAATTTGTTGCCAATGTAGCATTTATTTGTAGATTTTGGGTGGAACGATCGGATTCAAATTCAAAATTTCCTATAAATTATAGATGGCCACCCAACGGAAAACACTTTGCACTCTGAGAACTGTGGTGTTGAGCTATCAAGTGGGCATGAACCTTGACTATTTCGAGGTTTTGGTGGCTAGTTTAGTATTTCACAAGCTAAGCAATCCACGAGCTTATTACTAGTTTCATGTTGGTACCTATGGAAATTGCAAGTGTTCACAGATTGATGCCCTCTGAAGGAGCTACCCTGAAGGTTGTGAGTGTGGAAATGCCCACAAAAGTGTGAAAATCATAGAGCTCACCTAGGTTGAGGCCTATGTTGCCCAAAGAGGGTATGAAGACAAAGAAGGATAAGCCAAAAGCACCATAGTCGATGCGTGAGTTGCCAAGGAAACATTAGAAGAAGGTAAAGCCCATGGCACAGGAGAAAGGCAAGGTGGTAGACTTATAATATGAGGAGGGCAGCAAAGATGTGGAAATGGGCTTAGACGACATTGACATAGAGGGTCTAGACCATATCTCAAAGTTTCCCTAGTAAATCCCTCCCTGCCAAGGAATGGTGAATGTCTTGAAAGACCTGGATGCGGGAAAATTTCTACTAAATACCTTGTTGCTACTAGACCAAATCATGTTTGAAGGTTTGCGTTTGGTGCACATTCCTAGTCTTAAGTTGGAGGATTGGGACTTGGTGGACACAAAGCGATGCTCCCACATGGCGACTAATACCATTATCAATCGTGTGTTTTATAAGGATTCTGGTGTGACTGCTTTGGTGTTGCTACAGTGGATAAAGGGGGTGGACAAGGCAGGATTGTTAAACCTACTATGGGTGCCACATTACATGCCCATAACACTGATGGTGATCAGACAATTTCTATGCTTAGTGCACAATGGGTGCCTATAGTTGGGAGAACCGATACCCATGACAGATATGTTGATCCACAAGGTCACGTTGTTACTACATTCAGGGTTGAATCTAGCCATGGCATTTGGCAGAAAGATGGGTGAGCACAACCTCACCATAAGAATGAAGGAAAAATTAAAGCTCACCAAGAAACCATTTGAATACTTAATTTCTAGCATAACCGACCTCGTGCTTAAGGTCGATGCCCAAATTTTGGCTAGGAGAATAATGAGGAAGTGTCGTGCTGTTGAAGTGCCACCACTTGTTGTGTCATTAGTGGCCCGGTGCATGGAGGGCATAAAATTTAATTCAACGCACTACCTCTTAGGTGAGTACCTCGCGAACTACAAATAAGAACAAGTTGAGAGTAAGACCTTCCATTATGCCTGGCTCTTACTCTCAATTCCGCTAACTGTGTGAGAATTACTAGAGGAGAGACAATTTCATTTGCTCACATTAGATCTACCTAAAGCAACAAATTTTTCTTCATTTTGGGCCACTAAGGACACCCCGAGCGTCAAGGAAGCTAAGATCTTTTAGGTGTTGATAGAGGCATGCATCCATGCCACATTTAGCTGTAAGTCGAGGATATCCCCAACTTTCTTTGAGTTGTTATTAGGATATGTGTAATTCAAAGTGAATTTCCATTGTCTCCATCTAGGTGTGGAAGGACCCTGAGAAAAAAAGGTATTAATCTTCCATACTAGGAAGCGGATGATGTAATCACAACAGTCGTGGAGAGTTGGCCATCATAGTGGTGCACGACGTCTGACTTGTCAGCTAGGTCTAGTAAGTTTAGTGTGAAGAGGAGGAAAATGGAAGCTGAAGAAAAAGATAAGGCAAAGCATGCTGCTAAGAAATAGGCAAAAAATGAGGAAGAAGAGGAAGAGAATGAATCTCATAGAAGTCATAAGTCCCCTTCACTATAGATAGAGGAAGAAGAGTAACAGTTACGACTTGGAGGTGCAGACCAAGAGACTGCTCCATTCCGGGTTAAGCTCACTATCAAGGACGAAAAAGTAGGTCCACGAAAGAAGTCCAAGGCTAGAAAATCATCAATTGACCTGATCATTTTGACAAAATATGACATGAATGACATCGTGCACATAGTGAGAGACGTGACCATGGAGCTACTGCAGTAGTTCAAGCAACAACAAAAGCAATCATTGGTCACCATTCATACATGTTTGTGCGAGCTGCAAGTCTAGGCCACTCAAGTATAGACCAATGTGGGATAGCACAATGCGACATCAACTAACTTGGCGCTTGGAACCTTAAAAGTAGCAGAGATAGTATGCTCATTGGATCCCCGGGCCATTATGCTACTAGACAAAGCATTGACTATGAGAGTGGAAGCTGACAAGGCCACATTTAGTGATCTCAAGAAGGTTGGGTTGAACTTGGTTGTGCTACCAAGTGAAGCCCTTTATACCCTACAAAATAGTGTGATCAGAAAAATTTGGGCTAGAGAACAGCATGTTCTAAATGTGATCAGCGAGCAGTGATTTGAAATGATCATATTGTTATAGACATTTTTGGGCACTTCAACCCCAATCATAAATGTCCATAAACTGAGGGCTCGTAAGTTCCTAAAAGTGTTGCTTCACTACCTAAAGGAACAAGGTCAGCTGATTACATCATCTCCCAGAAGTTCTCCACTGAAAATTGTTCATAAATGGTCAAAATTGGACCATACTGAAAGCTCAATGCAGAGGGTGCGATGCATATCACCTTCCCAGTGTACAAGGTGTGATGCATACTGAATTGCTTCTCTGTATGGTGTGATGGTCGGGAATGGAAAAATGGCAGGGACAAAAATGCCAGGTGGAAGATCATGGAATCTTCCAGAAGCTTCCTGTTACACAGTAATTTGTCACCGTTTGTCACCGTCCCTGTTACCCCTCTCCTGCATCTTGGAGGACTCATTCCGGGACTTGTGAGAAGTGACAAGACTTGAAACCACTTGCATTATTCACCTTTAAACATGAGCTTCATATGCCCTTAAGACATTTCATGCTCTTTGCCCTTAAAAACAGCCCTTTTTACATTAGCGCTGGTCCCCTGTGTTATGCCCACGCCAATGGGGAAAATCCTAAAAAAGGGGCGCGCCATTAGTGCGCTGTCCCAAAGTCGCAATCGCGCCAACCATTTTGGGAAAAGTTTTGAACTAATCAAACCTCCGAAGGTTCTGTCCAACTCATTCACCAACTGACTCCAAGTTAAGTGAGGATGGTTTGGCTTCAAATCTCCTTGAATGGGAAGTAGTTTTCCACCATTCCATGGAAGTTTCCAAGTGATGAAGCCAAATCCATTATTGCTGTGATTGACCTTATCTCTTCCTTCTCCTCTATAAAAGCTTGTCTCCATGGCTTGAGAAAGCTAGTTCTAGTTCTGACTTTAGTGGCAATACTGATCCAGGTGGATATTGGTGGCCACCCACCTATCCCATTTGGACCCCCACAATTGTCTTTTTCAGCATTTTCAATTTCCTTAATTGTAGCACAACTTACTATTTTTAGCAGTTTTTCGGGTCCTGAACTTCCGGAGCTGTTTTGAGGCCCTAAACGACGTTTTTTGGGGAATCCAAGGGAAACATGGGTCCATGCAATGGACTGATGTTGCTCGTTCCAACAATGGTAGTTCTCAGATAGATTTTTCGAACGAGCTATCATACGCGTCAAATGGAGATCGTATGCCAAAGTTATGACCCCGGGAAATTGACGTACCAATTTACCCAAAACGGGGCCCACAATTTGGCGTTTCATCTTCTAAGGGTCGGTTTTGGAATGTGAAGGGTTTTCCATTGTTTCTCAATAATAAATAGGCCTTCGAGCCTCATTGTAACACAAGTTCGGAACAGTTCAGAGACATGTAGCCGCACATCTCTTCTAAGAGATAAGCTACCATAGTCCTAGCTGGTTTATTTCCAATTCTGGTTGTAAGCATATTTCGGTATTTTCCATTAATGAAATGAAGTGTTATTTCCACTGCATCTCTTTATTTATGGTTATCTCATCTATGTATTTATGGTTATCTTTGTAATCTATTGCGTTCCTGTTTAAATCCGGATCATCGGCGGGTTGGATCGGTCGCATGAAATGTATACCAAAGGCAAAGGTCCTGGGACGATGTGATGGTGTGATCGCTGAAATCAGTGGATTGCAATTGGTGATGCGACGAAGTAGAGGTGGGACCTCGGGCCAAGTGATATTGCGATCGCTGATATCGGTGTCCACAAATCGCATCAGCATAGGCCATGCCATATGACTTACCTCGGGTCCACGCGATATATGCAATGCGATGAAAATGAACCCAAAAGGGTTTGCGAATGAAAACATATAATCTTTCAAATCTGTCTAAAGCCATTTTTCTGGGTTCTTCAGTGTTTAATGCATTTCTTTTATACAATGGAAACTAGCAGGATTTCAAGAGGATCGAAGGCGGGAAATGGTTTGGGTTGGGCTCTGTCCAATCCCATACAATGGTTTCCACATGTCTAGGCTGAGGAGAGAGAAACCCGCCCTTATCGAGTGGTTAACCCCCGTATAAAAGAGCTGCCCAAAATAAGCCACCACTGTTGGATCTATATCTCCTAGATCAATGGTGGGGATCCGATAAGTGGTTTAAAAGGGGATTTGAAGGGTTGTAGGGGTGATTTAATGGATTTTCAAGTCCCAAAATCATGCCCGATAATGCATTTTTCAGGAATTCTTTGTGTACTGGGATTTTCCCAATTCTTGGGATTTTGCTAGAGGAATGGCCATGATCCCTTGCAACAACTCCTAATCATTAGTCCACGCTACAAGCAGGCATTTTGGCAGATGATTAGGCATTTTGAAAGCCACAGAGTCGCAGAGCCAAATGGACAATTGAATAGACAGTGCAGAGAAGCCATAGAGCCACAGGGGAATGATTGAAGCAGGGAAATGACTAGGGAAGCTGAAAAGCTAGGAAAAGTCCTCAAAGGATCCCAGAGAGCTCAATTGAGAGAGAGCGGAATGCTGAAAGCAGTGGCAGAGCCGAGAGAGTAGAGAGAGTGGAAAGTTGCTGTGTAGAGTAGCCAACGGAGTCACTTGGAGGTCAAGTGAAATGCCAAAGAGCCAGAGCCAAAAGCCAGAGCGAGAGCCAAGAGCCAGAACGAGAGCCGAGAGCCAAATAACCGAGAGCTTGAAGAGCCGGGGATAAAATGGTGTTTAAACCCATTGTTTATATTTAAAATAGTGGAGTTGAGCCAAGATCTTGTAAAAAGGACCTTGCCATAATTCCATAGAGCCTAGTTGTGTTGACTATAGCTCATGGAGATGTAGCCCAAGAATTTTGGGTGAACTCCTAATTAAATTGTTGTTGTGTGTGTGTGATTGCTATATTGTCTATGTTGCCTTATTTACTATTATATGTATTTATATATCAGTTTGAGCACATTAAATTACAACACATAAACAATTTTAATAAACAACACTAGCATACACCTTCTGTTCAAGCACATGTTTAATTTTTCACTAGTTAATCATAAAGACTTGGGAATATTTAAAGCTTTGGAAATGGGAGAGGTTCTTGTAACTTAGACAAGAAGCCTAAGTGCCCCATTTTTAGATTAGGTGGTATCGGAGCCTAATTTTGGTTAACCCCACCTTCAAGGAAGGTTATATCAGAATGCTTGATTGATAGAGCAAGGATTGCTTGTCTGAAAGGTGTTTGGGTAGTCAATGATTGATTGTATGATTGATGTATGATTGTTGCAGACTGACTATTTTTTGAGTTTGCAGAGGTAAAGGGAAATTTGTTGATAGATCAATCCAGGAAGGACAAGAAGGAAAGAGAGTTGAAGGCACTCTTCTTATCCCAAAGGACCTCAAGGCAATCTTTTGAGCACAAGAGGTTTGTTGCAAAAGGTTGTTGAATAAGCTCTTTATTTATCTTGTTGAAGTCTTTTTTGTTCATTAGCATAATGAAAACTTCTATAAGTGGGTCCTCAAATTCTGCCTTCTTCACAAAATTCTTTGATGAAGACATGAAGCAAGAATTGTCTACCATGATGGATATGGTGAGAGAAATGTATGAGGATGGAAGGAAGAGAACCAGTTTCTTTCTGACAAATTGCAAGAAATGGAAAGGCAACTTCATATTGAAAATATGAACCTAAAAAGGATGCACGAGTTGGAGACACAACTCTTTATTGCCTAATAATCCTTAGTCAAGTACCAACTTGAAGAAGAGGTAAACCATTCCAAGTTGTCTTCAAATTCCTTTAAGGATGTTTATATTGGTTCTTTTGAAAAACATACTAGAGGCATAGGTTCCAAGCTAATGTCCAAGATGGGATATGAAGGAAAAGGCTTGGGTAGACATGCACAAGGTATTGTTGAGTCAATAAAGATTGAGGAGAGACATAAGTATTTGTGTCTTGGCTATGGACAAGCTTATGGAGAAAGTTCCAAAGCTATCATGAAGGCCATTAAAACAGCTGCAAGAAGGAGTTGCATTACAAAGAGTGAAGATTGTATTTAGGAATAATGCAATAGCTTGAAACATCATTTGTAGGATGCAAGTGTTTAGAAGCACACACTTGAACCAGAGAGTTGGGGAGACTCCAACAGCCTTGAAGAGATTGATGGTGTACCAAAGGGAGCCACTTCTTCATTTGATTCACCTCCTCAGGAAGACAATAAAGGTGAAAGAGAAATGTGTAAATTTGGTTCTAAACATTTTCCTTTTGATTGTGCAAAGCATGATAAATTTCCACATATGTATGGGAAAAGAATTGCATGTTTCTTTTGTGGGTTGGATAACCATAATGTTTCTAGATGTTGGAAGAGAATGGCCACATATAAGAAACTTTTGAAGGAAAAGAAGCAAGAAGCCAAAGGTCCATTGGACAAGGAAAATCATGTTGTCAAGAGGATGCACATGTGTTTCACTTACTGCCATAAGCAAGGACACCTTGCTGCAAAATGTTGGCCTCTGAATCTAGAAATGCTTCCACAAAAGCTGAAGAAAGTGGAAAGAGAAGATGGCAAAAATGGAAGTGAATATTCCATGAATAATGTATCTCAGAATGATTCACATGATGATGCTGATGTGTAGAAAAAGGTAGTACCTTTGAAAGGGATTGGTAAGGAATGGCTAGAGTTCTTATCCGATTAAGATTGCATGTCTATTGATGCATCTACATTATATTTCATTTCAGCTTCGAAAGTACAGTGTGCTTAAGTGAAAGTTGAAGGATGAAATGCATGCATGAGCACGAGATGCATGAACACAAGGATGTTGATGATTTCCTTGTTTTTGAACATGTATGTGTAATTAACTTGCAGGGTTGATTGCTTTGACATCATGTGATCCATGTGACTGGGGAGAAGTTAACTTGGTCTCCAAATGGAGATAATGATGAAGTGTTTCATCTTTTGAAAAAGAGTCCTAATGGTCTTTTCCTACATGCTTGACTTGAAGGGTCATTTGTTTTAAAGGCATGTTTTGTGGGCTTGTTATCTAGTCCATCATTTGTATGTAGATGTAAGACATGGAGATGTTCACAAGCTATGAAATCTGTTTCTTTTGTTGAAGTAGGAGTTTAGGCCATCTAGTTGTTATCTGTATTTCTGTTGTTGTTAATAGTTGTTGTTGACATCTTGTCAAATAGCTACAAATGAAAGTTTTGTGGAGCAGATGTACTTCACATTTGTTTGAGCCACTTTGGATCAATGATCAAGGCAAAGAAGTTCAAACCACCTTCTATGACCATTTCAACAGAAGTTCTGCAGGAAGGAAAGGAGGAAGACAGTTCTTCCCCGAAAGTCCAGCCCATCCAAGAAAGAAAGTGGTTAGAAACTTGGTTCAGAGTCACTATGCAAGGCAAGTGTAGGGAGGCTAAAAGAAGAGGGTGAGTCACTCTCATTTACTGCTCAGATCAGTATATTAGTCTTTTGGAGACCAAAAGTTCTCTTAGTGGGAAGGCATGATCCAAAAATGGATCTTGGATAAACCTCTAAGTCTAAAAGAATTCATATAAGAGGTAAAAGGTGCCAAATGGCATAAAACCTTTGTAAATAAGTGGAAAATGAAAGTCATAGGTTTCTCTCAGAAATAGTCTCATTGTAACGATCTCTTCATTTTGAATCCAACGCAACTTGAATGGGTGAAAATGGACTTCAGATGGAGAAGTTATCACAAAAAGAAGTTCCCCTTTTTTCTTTGGGAAAAAAGGAAAAAAACCTTTAAAAGTGGGAAAATACTCTTATAAGGGAAAATCACATCACATGAGGCAAAGAAGAGGACTTAAGGTTGGGCAGAAGGCACCCCCAATAAGCGACCTTTGATGATCGGATCAGTGGGTCGGATTGGAGGCAGGCAATGTATACCCAAGGCAAAGGTCTCGAGCTAAGGCAATTGTGCAATCACCAAAATCGTGGATCACAATCGGCGATGCCATGAGGCAGAGGGAGGACCCCATACCAAGCAATACTGCGATGGCTGATATTAGTGTCGATGGATCCTATCAGCATAGGCCATGCCATATGACTAAACCTAGGTCCACGCGATATATGCGATGTGATGAAAACAGACCTGAAAGGGTTTGTGAGTGAAAACATATAATGTTTCAAATCTGTCTAAAGCCATTTTTCTGTGTTTTTTAGTGTTTAATGTATTTCTTTTATACAAAGGAAATTAGTAGGATTTTGAGAGGACCGAAGGAAGGAGGTGGTTTGGGCTGGGCTCTGCCCGATCCCATACAATGGTTACCAGGTGTCTAGGCTGAGGAGAGAGAAAAGCACCCTTATCAGGTGGTTAACCTCCATACAAAGGAGCCGCCCGAAATGCACCACCACTGTTGGATCTAGATCTCCCAGATCAATAGTGGGGATGCGATTCTCAGTTTAAAAGGGGATCTGGAGGGTTATAGGGGTGATTTAATGGATTTTTAGGTCCTAAAATCATGCCCGATAATGCATTTTTGGCGAATTCTCTATGTAATGGGATTTTCCCAATTCTCGGGTTTTTACTAGATGAACAAGCACGATCCCTTTAAACAACTCCTAATCATCAGTCCATGCTACAAGTAGGCATTTTGAAAGCCACAGAGTGGTAGAGCCAGATGGCTAGTCGAACAGACAACACAGAGAAGCCACAGAGCCGCAGGGGAATGTTTGAATGTAGGGAAATGAATGGGGAAGCCGAAAAGCTAGGAAAAGGCATCAAAGGAGCCCAGAGAGCTCAATTGAGAGAGAGCGGAATGTTGAAAGCAGTGGCAGAGCTGAGAGAGTAGAGAGAGCGGAATGTTGAAAGCAGTGGTAGAGCTGAGAGAGTAGAGAGAGCAGAAAGCTACTGCATAGAGCAGCCAAGGGTGTCACTTGGAGGTCAAGTGAAAAGCCAGAGAGCTGTAGAGAACCAAAGAAGCAAGAGCTAGAGCTAGTGTCAAGAGCCAAAGTCAGAGCTGAGAGCCAAAGAGTAGAGAGCTTCAAGAGCCAAGGATAAAATGGTGTCTAAACCATTGTTTCTATGTAAAACAATGGAGTTGAGCCAAGAGCTTGTAAAAAGGACCTTGCCATAATCCTAGAGAGCCTAGTTGAGTTGACTATAGCTTATGAAGACGTAGCCCAAGAATTTTGGGTGAAATTGTAATTAAATTTTTGTTCTGTGTGTGTTATTGTTGTATTGTCTCTGCTGCCTTATTTACTACTATATGTGTTTATATATCAATTTGAGAACATCAAATTACAACACATAAATTGTTTTAATAAACAACACCCGCGTACACCTTCTGTTCAAGCATATATTTAATTCTGCACTGGTTAATCATAAAGACTTGGGAATATCTTCTTCCTAGATAGAGTGTTGAAGTCAATGGGAAGAGACCTGTCGAAAGGCAGGAAAGAAGGTGTCCTACATCAATTGAAATGAAATGGGACAAGAATGATTTTTTTTTTTAGGAATATTTTTAGCATTGGGGCAAAGCAACAGAGGGAATGATGATAGGATATGCTTTATGGTCTGAAGGAGGAAACATAAGATAAAGCTTTTCCCTTGAACAATAGAAGGCACGACAATGGTTTTAACCATGCAACACTAGACTCATGAACACAAAAGAGTGTTAGGATACATAGATGCAAGAACATCAGGGTATATAGGCTAAACTCATAGGATGGTAAGATTCATATTGAGAGGTCGTCACAAGTAACGTTTATTTGAGCAAGTGCCATGTTCAAGGGAGCGACGACTGCCAAAAAACTCGTTTCACAATATGGAAGACAAAGCAATTTTATTTTCCACTTTCCCCATCTAATTAGTTTAGTGAGTCCAAACGGGTAAACTCATTGATATTTTCATGTTTTAAGAGTTTGAAAAGGACTGTAAAAAGAGTAACTCTATGCCTTATTTGATTAGTTTAATGAGTCCAGATAGGCAAACTCATCGATATTTTCATGTTTTAAGATTCTAAAAAGGATCATAAAAAGAGTGACTCTATTCCTCATCTGTGTAATTAAATGAGTCTAGATGAGACAACTTGGTGGTGTTTTCATATTTCGAGAGTCTAAAAATATCGTAGATATTGACTCCAAGGTGGTCCCTTTGTCATAGTTTTTAACCAGGTACGACAAAGGTTTAATAGTATACCCATAATGGTTCCTTTTCCATGAGTTAATCTACCGAGTCTAGATAAAGAGAAACCTATGCTCAATAGATTTTTGCCTCATTTTGTTATGAGTACAAGGTGATGGAGTAAACTCGATATTCATCGTGAAATTTTAATGAGTCATGTGACAACAAACTCAATAGACCTTCATCGAATTTTAATGAGTCAAACAAATAAAACTCGAGGTATCTTTTTTAGTTTAGTGAGTAAGGAAAAGAGGTAAAGAACTACTCACTCCTTCGTAGATTTAATGAGCCCAAAGAAGGGAAAAACTCAGGGTTTTTTCGATTTAAGAGCCATAAATATTCCCAAAAAGGAAAGCACTCATATCATCGTCGTAAGTGTTTAACAAGCCCAATGACAGAAACTCGAGGTTTTCTCGAATTAACAAGTGATAAAAGTTCCTAAAACAAATTCTTGGAGCTTCTTCATAATTTTTTAACGAGTCTAAAGAAGGAACTCGGGGTTTTTTCATTTTTATGAGAGAGAGAAAAGTCCCAAAAAAGAATGCTTAGTCGATCGTTTTCAGTTTAGTGAGCTAGAAAAAGAGGGAAAAAGAGTTGCTCAAACCATCATCGTAAGTGTTTAATGAGCCCCCCGATGAAAAAATCAAGGATTTTTCAGTTTTAGAGCAATAAAACATCCCATAAAAGAAATCTCTCATTGAGAATCAAACATGGTCATTTCTACCGTTCAATCCTGAAAATTCTTTCATCAAAACATGAGCAATTTCTGTCAATATGAAGTCATGGCATGTGATAAATATCATTGGAAATGGACTAATTCCACTTTAATGAATTCCATTAAGATAAGTCATGTCTCCAAAGTGACTATAAGGGAGTTCTTGAGCCTCCACTTTCACCATTTGCATCATTTCAGAGCTATGAGAGTGTTTTGTATTTAAAGAGGAGCAGATTTTCCATGGACAATTGCGGGAGATCTAAATGACCATTTGACATTTTTTCAGTCCCAAGTAGATGCCAAAACCATGATCTTGCATTATTCAACATTTTTTAGTTGCTTTTGGGGTGATTGTTTGGACATCTATGGAGCCCTAGTTCATTAATTGCGCCTAACGCTCCCTTCCAGGCTTAAGGGGAGCTTTAGACACCCTTTACGACTTGGGGGAGGGCATTAGCCCTCCCTATTTGTCACTAGGGGGGGAGTTAGTGCATGAGAGAGCACCCTAAAACCCTAGGCAATGATTTATTGAGCTTTTTTCCCCATTTGTACTGATTTTTGGGTTGATTTGTGCACGTCTTGAGCCATTATGACTAGTCTATGGAGAGAATGGGTGCGTGAATGATAAGAATTGCTGATGTGAAATGATACTAATTGCATACTTGTATTGCATGATTGTGGGTTGATGAAGTATGCATAGTTGGACTTGATGAAATGTCAGGAGGACCTTTTGAGCTGGATTATTCAGCGCTAGGATGAACACGAACAGGTATTGTGGATTGGGTACCATGATTGGGCTATTGACCAAGATGATATATATTTCTTGATAGGTTTTTCATGCATAGGAGTACAGGAAAACCTTACCAGTGGTAGGCCTAATCCTCGATCCACCCTAGAGTTGGTTCGAGCTTACTGTATCCCTGAGAGCATACTCATCAACCACAAAGTCCCTATAAAGAGGATTAGATCTAGATCTATGAGGGCCATTTTATGGATGATTATGCCCTTGGTGGGGTCAAAAAGTCCCCATGTTGTGACAAAGGCCTGACTATTGCTTACAGTTGACTCTGTCTAGCCATAGCTATTCAACTAGTGCGAGGCAATGCTTTATCAGTTGAAGGTATAGTTGACCACATGCAAGACTTAGACCCAACAGAGTTTTGGGTATGGCACTCTCATTGTCTCCTTCATACTTGAGAGGGTGTTAGTTATGCACCTATGGATGAGCTTAGGTCCCCTTGATCCAAGGGATCCAAGGCAGATGCGATGGGCATCGCTTGATCCTCACACAAGAGGAGGACCCATCCAACATTTTTTCGAAGAAGATTTCTTCGAATGGCTCAATGGCTAGATTGTGATGATTAATGACTATGCGTATGAGGGAATAGTATTCGTCGGTGACCGTCACTTGATTTTGCTACCTGGTACAAACTGGGGCCTCAACCTAAGAAGGATTTTGAGACTACTTAAAGTACCTTAAATCTTTTGAATGTTTATGTTATGTTTTTTATTTTATTTTATGGGTGAACAATTGTTAACATGAAGCTTTTTGCTTGACACAGATGCGGCACCAGTATGACTTGCAGGCAAGGAGGCCAACTACTCGAAGGGGGGGTGATGTTGAGAGTCTTCATGAGGTTTTGAGGAACTTGGAGGGCTTGAGCATGGGTGTGCCCCCCTTCCAATGAGGGAGATATCCACTCATATGTAGTGACACCCAATTGGTGTGCTTGAGTGGTTTCTAGTTCCTCTCCAGAGGATAGCTAGAGCAGTGTTATCTTTTCATGAGCAGTAGGCTCTATTAGCAGACACGTGGTATAGCCATCGGGTGTTTATAGCTAGGATTAGTAGCCATTTTGTACTTAAAAAACCCAAGTTTTGGGAAATTTTCTGATGTAAAAGACTGGATTCGATATATATATATATATATATATATATATATAGAGAGAGAGAGAGAGAGAGAGAGAGAGAGAGAGAGAGATTGGTATTTTATGATGTAAATGTTTTTTAAGTGTTTTTGTAAATTTTTAACTCTATAAATATTTACTTTCATACATGTATCTATAGTGAATGTGATAGATGCCAATCTAACACATAGTTTTCCAATGAATCAACAATTGTATTAAATTCTCTAGGAATGTGTTCATGTGTGATAACCTGAAATTTACATTCCAAGAGTAGTACCCTTAAATAATGATGTAACAAGATTGGATTATGAATGTGATAATGATTTGTCAATTGCATAACAAGCTGAGAGTCTAACCTGACCACTAGATTGGAAATGTCCCTTGATTACGCTTCAGTGAGAAGTGAAATTACATACATGTACTCAACAATATTATTGGTGGCAGTACCAAGAAAGACTCCCTCGAAACAAAACAATTCCGACTCAGGTGTGTAAATGATCCTAGGAGTTGATGCAATGTGTTGTGTGTGATGACTAGCACCATCTACATATCCTACGTATTCTAAGGGTAATGAATACATATGCATAATGAGAAATATGTATGAGACAAATACTTCAAGAAAAACCAAAAAATCCAGTCATGTCAAAAAGAAGCAAAACTTAAAAATACATAAAATTACATAGCACATGCCTAGTGCAGTACTAGGCATAATACATTTTCAGATAGAGCCCATTTCAGGACTCAACAGCGGGACTCCTTCCTAGTCTTGAAGTTCATATGCCCCTTTTGAGAGGGCTTTCTTAATGACATATGGATTGAGCCATAAGGTTTGAAGTGTTCTTGCCACCAAGAGGTCATGTTTTTTTATCATAGAGTAAGGCAAGATCTCCCTCTTGGTAAGAACAAGGCTTGAACATTTTGTCATTCTAGGCTTTGACCCAGTGCTTATGGGCTTAGAGTGTCAATTTGGCATCTCAATGGGTGTCATCCAGTTGATTTAGGTATAGCAAGTGCTCTTCTTCGATAGTGGTTCTGGGAGAGAGTTAACAACGATTTGTAAGGAAGGACTCTGACACTCGATTGGTAAAACTTCTTCCAGGCCATAAGCTAGTTGAAAAGGTGTGAAGCCTGTAGTAGTTTTAACTGAATTTCGGTATGCCACAGTGCAAGATATAACATTCGATGCCAGTTGGTTTTATGATTCCCTACTAACCTACAAATCATGGTTTTTAAGACGTCATTGATGGGCTCTACTTGACAATTAGCTTAAGGGTAGTAGGAGGATTATTGATCCTAGCAAAAACTGAGCAACAATGTTAAGTTAGACATCATGTGATTCTGAAATGAGACCCATGGTTTTTAATGATCATGTGGGGCACACCAAAGTGAAAGATGACTTGATTAAATAGGAATAGCACCGTAGTTTCTCCATGGGCCCGAAAGGTGGGAAGGTCTTCGGCCCATTTTGTGAAATAGTCCACAACTACAATAATATAGCTGTGTCCAATAGAGGAAGTGGGGTTGTAAGTTATGAAGTCTATCCCCCATTTGGAAAATGGGATGACGAAGATAACAAGGTGTAGTAGGGCTACAGGAGCGTGCATTTTCTTTGTAAACACTTGACAAGGGTGGCACTGCCGTATAGCCTTGATACAATCTCTGAACAAGGTTGGCCAGTAGTGGCCTATGCGCAAATTTTTTTGAGCAGTAGATATTCCAAAAAGATGACTGCCACATGCCCTAGCATGATAGTCATTTAAAATGTGTTCTACCTCCTCATGAGTGAGGCAACGTTGAAGAATTATATCAGCACCATGGCGATATAACGTATCGTTAAGCACTAAATAGTGTCGCGCTTGGTGGCGGATGCGACAATGGTCACCTAATGATAGTTCAGGGCGGAAATATTGTGCTTGGAGGTAGACAATAATGTCACCATACCAAGGGTTAGTAGTGCCAATAAGATAGACATCGTCATCCAGAAAAGGATCATGGGCTATCTCGTAAGGATCGACAATGGGAAGATCTGACAAAAGTTCAACGAAGACTAAGGAATTTTTCAACTTGGCCGCAGTGAAAACCAAATCAAATTGTTAGAGGATCACTATCGATTTGAAATAATTCCCTCCAATGACTTGATGAGACAAAATGTGTCTCATGTGATTTTGCAAGGCAATGATAGTAGTCCGTCACAGTAGCATGTAATGTCAAGAGCGGTTGATAACAAAGACAATTGTCAAGGACAAGTTTTCGACATCTGAATATTTGAGTTTGGGCCTAGCCAGGCCTTTTGGAAGATAGTATATCACATGCTCACTCCAGTCATTGTGATTTTGAACCAAGACCATTCCTAGAGAGGATCGTGAGGCTGCCAGGTATAGAAGAAAGTTGCACCCATAGTTGGGAGCACTAAGGGGAGGGGTTGATATAAGCGCCTTTTTCAAGGCATCAAATGATCGTTGATATTGATCATCCCACAGGTGTGGAACTCCCTTCTTCAATAGCTGCATGAAGACTTTCATTAACTCCACATAGTTTACAATGAACCATCGTAAGAATTTTTGTTTCCCCTGCAAACATTGGAGCTGCAGAATGGATTGTGGTTAGGGAAATTGAGTAATTAACTTTACCATATCAGGATCAACCGTAATCCTGTACTTGGAGAGAATGAATCCAAGTAAGCACAAAGACACGACAAATAAAACACATTTATGCAGATTCAAACATGTTTTATAGAACATGAACCTAAGAAAGATAGCTCTTAAATGACCTAGGTGTTGACCTCACTTCTTGGAATGTGTTGGAAGGTCATCCAAGTAAGTTTGAATGATATGACTGATATTGTGAAATGCGAAGTCCATGGCCCTTTGAAATGTTTCTCCAATATTCTTTAAACCAAATGGTAGTTTTCGATAGGGAAATATTCCCCATGGGAAAACGAAGGCGTTTTTGTGCTAGTATGTTGGTTTTATGGCAATTTGGTTATAACCTAAGAAACCATCCATGAATGAGAATGATTCACAACCAATGCAGTCATCGATGATTTGGTCAATGAACGACGTCAGATAATTATCCTTCATACATGTGGCATTGAAGTCCTGATAGTCAACACATATGCAGATGATTCCTTATTTCTTATCGACAGGAACCAGATTGGTAACCCATTCCGTTAAGGGAACGAGGTAGATGAAACTAGCATGTAACAACTTTTCCACTTCAGTCTTGATGGCTACCATTTTGCGGGGGTGGACTGGTTGAAGCATTTGGCGGATAGGTTTAGCATTGTCGTATATCTTGATCTCATGCTCAACAATAGACAGATCTATGCCGGGAAATTCCTCTTAAGACCAAACGAATACATCATGGAATTCATTAAAAAGGTAGGTGAAGCTTGCAATTTCCTCAGGAGTGCAATCTACTCCAACCTAGATGTTTTCTATGATGCATGTCATGATAGAAATATCAATGAGCAATGTCTTTGAAATATTTTCCATGTTTCCCTCCAAGTCCAAAGTTTGGATAGTCATTTTTATACAGCAAAATGACCCGCTCATCAACTCAGAGGGGAAAGACATGATAGCTAAAGCAAATACTGAGATCACATGCCTTGTTTCCACACTAACGCTGGCTATACACTGACAACCTACTTTATAAAGCATCTTTGTAAGCTTAAGGGAGCGTTAGTGGCCCTACTAACTCTAGTTGTTAGTTCAGGAACAACATTAGTGGATCCTAATGAGCATCTAGAGGTAAAAGGAATAAATTGACTCATAAATATCTCTATATTCCCTCCTAAATCTACTCAGAAAAGCAAGGAAACATCTCAGGTTTGACCTATTTATGGGATTTCTAAATCCTAATGAAGAGGTAAATGGGAAAGAGCTGAAAAGCATGGCAACATCATTACATTTACCTTAAGAGACTCATGGAGGAACTTGGCAACCCTAACTCAATTGGCACATAAGCAAAGCTAGGGCTATGGTGATAGAGATCAGATCATTTGAAAGGATAGCTTACTTGATTGTTGAGCATAGTCTCAAATCTAAGCATAAGAAGTTGGTAAGAAGGGGGAGAGAGAGAGAGAGAGAAGCTGGAGGAGAAACGGAAGGATGATGCAACAGATGGCTGTAATCACTCTTTCAACATTAATATAGAACTACAGTTGTACTGTCTATTCCATGGTGTTGGTACTATCATTCATTTACTTGTTTGTCCAATACCTTTTAGCATGAGTAGCTTAGTTACGTGTAACTAGATGTCTTTTATGTATTCATGTATTAGTTATCAAGGTTGTATGTTGTGATTATGCTTGTCTCTTCTATGTGCAGGACTTGATCTAGAGCCGGCTCAAGGGACTTCCAGCTAGTTGTGTTGTGCTCTTTAGAAAATCTACATGGAGGCTTGAGGTAATCAATCTATCTTTCTTTGATAGTTAGTTATTGTTTATGGACATGCATGTAACTTTGTGATAGTTATAGATAATCTTACAGTGTGCCAAAGGTCCTGGGAAGACCTTTGAGGGTATCTTCATTCTCCATACACAATGCGTTTTATCTTATAGTAGAACTAGTGACCCCACTGGGGACTATACATTTAGTTCCCGATTCACTCGGATAGTTCTCAATTTCCTCCTCCTCCTAAGACCTCCCTGTACTTCTGCATTCCCTTTCTAACCCACCAAAACATTGCTGTATTTTGCCTTCGTATATTCAACCTTGAATCTGATCCTAAAAGCCCTATTTTAAGATCTTTTCCCACACTAACACAAGGTTAGCAGACTAAATAGTGCTTTATAAAGCTTCGTGTCTGCACAAACAGAGTGTTAGTGGACCCAATAACTCTCTATGGCCACTACTACAGAGCATTAGTCCCCCAAATCTTGACATACAACTATGTCTATAAACTCAAAGGGATGGGAAGCTTGCTCATGGATTGAAAGGGACCTGCAGCTGCATTTTGTTAGCAAGATCGGTTTACTAAAAGTTCAGTTTTTTAGGAAATAAGTTTTTTTCTTTCATTCTTAAAAAGTTTTTATCAAAGAAAAATAAACAAACTTTTATTCATTCTTCTACTTAGCTGGTTACAATCTGCTTTATTTTGATTTAAAATAGTTGTTAGAAAGCATTGGAAATATTTCTATTGGTTATGCATGTGTTATAATGACTAGGATGCATGGAACAAATATGAATATGTGAAAGACTCTCACTTGTAGAATACAACTTGTTTCATCGAATTGAATATTTTTTTTTAAGCATTGTATTTTGCATGATTTTTGAGTCAGAGTCCCATCACATTTCATACATCAACTCCCCTACCAAAGACACTAAAAATGTACACATAAAATTTACCTAAAATTAATCAGTAACTCTTTATTGAGCAAACAAATATTAGTTTAGGCTAGGATCTTGGGATAGGAGGTGTGAGTAAACTGCCCAAGATCAGAAACCAAAACTAGTGTCATTAAAAGAGAGAAAATTCCTTCTTCACTCATACTACCAGGACCACTCCAGTCAAAGCAGAGCTAAATACGAGACAACATCGGACTATAAGTGAAGGTAGCCCACCTTCAATTGCAACTCCTTTGGGTATTATGCGTATCAGGGATCCCTTTGGGGATTTTAGAGCTGAGCCAGGGATTCAGGTATCATGCCCACACAGCATATTGTCTGCGACTATGTCCCCCCCAGTAGTGTCTGTGATCTGAGGTATCCTTAGTGGCCAAAATCTTAGGGACTTACACAAGGTTACTGGGGTAGGCTTCCCTAGTACCTAACACAGACGAACCTATTCTATCTTCAGTTTTTGGGAGGGTGCTCATCTTCACGAGAGTACTTGGCCCCTCAATCTGAGGTTCAGGCAAAGCTCTAGAGTAACCGTAACTGTACATTTGGCGAACCCTCTCTGTTATTCATTGTGATATTGGGTTTCATCTCTAGCGATCAGTGCTTATCATACAGGGTCATTTCCCTCTTTTTTTTATTGATCAACTTAGTGTATTTTTTATATTTTTTAGGTACCAGAGTGTTATCATTGAGACTTTAACAAGTATCACGATAAAATTTATTGATAAAAATTAATAGTCACCATGGCTACATCCAGACCTCGTCGTCAATCTAGACGATTGTTAGGAATTTCTCCACTCATTGTGGAAGATTCGTCGAGCTCCAGTGAACTAGATTCCCCATCTTCGAGAAATCAATCTCCTAGATCTCACACAGAATCTGTTTGGACAACCATAAATTTAAGTTTACCGGAGGATTTCTTTACCTCAGGATTTCTTCCTCCCTTTAACCCTCCGCTCATGAATCCATTGGACCCACTCTTAGTTCCTGTGACACCTGTACTCCATTTTTCTTTAGTTGGAACATTTCCATCCATCCCGTCGATGACTAACAAGTCATGGAACTTTGTGGACACTTTTGGCCCCCCACCACTTCCCCAGTCGACAATAACCACCACACTATTGACAACGAACCGTGCTATCCCGTTTTTCCTAGGTACAAACCCTCACATGATGCCCTCCACGAGTGGAACCTAGCCTATGTCTGGTTCCACCCCTTTAGTGTCAAACTCTACACTTTCAACAATTGCTACATATAGTGCTACTTATAATGCTCAATATAGCATGGTTAGCACGGGTCCCCTCAACCAACAATATAGTTGGAATCCATTGTACAGTTCAAACCCCAGATTCAAGTATTTGGGAGCACTCCCAATATGCATATACTAGTCGGGAATGTAACAATTCCCCCTCCATTTTCAGGCATGTGTGGTCAGTCACTGATTGACATGAGCACTCCTTATGTCAATCAAGGACATATGGTTAGTTCTGTAGTGGTTGAGAATCCTCAAGGATGTCCCAACCAATCCATGGGGACACCCTACTCACAAATTCAAATGAGTCAACGGGGCACTGCTTATCCTAGGGGAGATTCTATACCCCAACATCACAATCCCCATGGAAATCAACACTACAATGCCATACCCCAAGGCAACTACTATACCACGCAGCCTATATATAATATTGGGACTCAAATGATGGGAGGACCGCAAGGATCCTCAAGTCATATGTCATCACCTTGGTCTGAGTCGGGGGCACCGAACACTTTACCTTTCTTAGCAACATTGGATATCCCCGACTTGTACAAACTTACAAATGACCCCATCTATCATAGCTTACTTTGGCTGCCAATCCCACATAAAATACCAACAGACATCCTCAAGTTCGAAGGGAAACAAGGGGAGGATCTTGGCACCCATATCACCACCTATCATCTTTGGTGTGTTTCCAACTCCATGGTGGACAATAGTGTCTGGTTACATCTTTTTCCCCACACCCTCACTAGCAACGCAGCCAAGTGGTACATTGAGTTACCACATGCGTCAGTAAATACCTTCGACACTCTAGCGATGGAATTCTTAAAGCACTTCCAGCTACCCATCTGCTATGAGGTTGGGATAGAGCTCCTCACTTAATTACGTCAAGATACCACCACTCACATCTCTGATCATATACATGAATGGAGACATAGGCGGAGGTTAGTCAAATCTTCCCTCCCAGACTATCTCTTAAAGGACTGGTTCTGCAAGTCCCTACTCCCTCAAATTGCTATGGATGCCACCTTAGGTGGTGTGGTCATAGAATACCAATCCATACATCATGCCCAACACTTAGATCTAATACATTCACATTCTGACACTCTTTATGACATAATCCCCAATGCCCCTTGCAACTCCAATGCTTTTGCTACTCAGTACCCCAAAGCACACGCAGATGGAATTGTCAGCACAACCTCCGAGACTACTGTAAAACAAATTAGCAGCCGCATTGCCCAGATGTCAGTGGACCCATCTACCAAATCAACTGCTCTTCCTACTACCGCAATAAACTCTGTGTAGTATACGAAAAAACCCAGTGGTAAGAACAAGAAGAATAAGAAAAAGACCACTCCTTCTGAGGAGTAGTGAACAAAGTAGAAAAACCCAAAGCAGAAGGTTGTTGCACCTCCTAATGATGGAAAGGATAAACCCACTTGATTCCCTTGCAAAATCTATATGCAAGACCACATGACATATCTATGTCTAAGTCTTCAGGAATGCACATATTTCATTGCTAAAAAGGACACTGGAAGGACCCCTGCTATCCTGAATAATCCTTTCCCCGCTCAGTAGCAGCAACACCTTATTGCAAACCAACCCCAACTCCCACAAGGGGCAATGGTGGTTTGCAACATCCTTCAGTTGGTGAAGGATCGTCTACCATTTACACCTTTGAAATGGTAGATCAAAACCAGAGCCAAATCTTATGGAGATCCTGTAGCTCATGTAGAGCAACCTTCCTCAAGTCAAAACCCACCGCTGCCTAACGATTTTCATATCAAAAGGCTAGTTGCTAACCTTGTGATTTGGCCCCATAAATGGGCACTTTGACACAAAATGCACAATACATCTGCACATGCCACCCAAAACTACAACATTGTAGAAGACTTGGTGCAAGCACCATCAACTATGTTGGCGCTCGAAGTAATAAAAACATGTCCAGCAGAAAGGAAAGATTTGATTTTGGCTATTGGTGGTATCAGCCCATAGGATTCCATGCTTGCAATTTCGACATGGAAAAGTGTAAACATCCCCTTTCCCACCAGCTTGCATTTTAGGTGCAAATCTTTTCGAAACCTAAAGGTATACGTAGAACTGTCATCAATGAAGGTGCTTCTACCTGCATCATGTCGGCTTCATGTTGCCTCGCTTTGGATTCTCATACCCTATCCCCGCCGTCAAATTCCCTTAAAGCTTTCAACGACCACACTTTCAACCCAAAAGGTTACCTTGCAGACTACCCCATCAATCTGAGTGGGAAAATGGTAACGGTGGATATCAAAGTCATGGATCATAAACTCGACTATAATCTTCTTTTGGGTTGCACTTGGACTTATGCCATGAATTCCATTGTGTCTTTGGTCTTTTGTATCATCCTATTTCCCATAGATGGAAAGACAATCATAGTAGGCCAGTTGTCCTTTTGCACCCTAGATTACTCCCTATTACCTAGCAACTCTATACCCTTAGTGGGTAGTGTACCTGACTCTTACATAATTATCGGTACTGGTCTACTGAAGGGATCTTCCTTGATGGGTTGTTTCCCTCTTCCGCCGCCCACGGTTCCATAGATCGTCTCTATGGTTTCATCCATTCCTCATGAATTGACTGATCCTTGGATCCTCCTGGCCCCTTCAGAAATTGACACTTACAGAGACAAAATGCCACTGTCACCAGCTGAATTGGCCTACCAAGCCATACATCCGAATCTCCGGTCACTTTGCTTATGGCCAATGGTCCCACTACCCCTCCCATAAAAGCTCCTTTCGATCCACTCAATCAAGTCCTACCTATGGATGAAGCTATTAGAGAAATCATGAGTTTATAAGAGTGACCTTGGGATGACTTGTACCATCGTGTTTCAATATTTGATTTGGACATGATGCCTCTTCAAATCCTGTCATCTAACACGCCTGAAATCATTTCCTCACCATATATGGCTATCTAAACTTTGGACTTAGAGGGAAACATGGGCAATCTTTCAAAGACATTGCTCATCAATATTTCAATCATGACAGGCATCGTGGAAAACATACAAATTGGAGCCAATCACAATCCCGAGGAAATTGTGAGCTTCACCTACCCTTTTAAGGACTTCTGTGATGTTTTCCCTTGGTCTTATGAGGAAATGCATGGCATAGTTTATTCTATTAGCAAGCATGAGATCAAGAAAGATCAAGCATTCTTTTTATGGTATTTTTCTTGCTTGTTAATCTGAAAAATCCTTGAGCCTCCTTCTTTGGGCTCATTAAATTACCATGAAGAAGATCGAGCATTCTTTATATGGTATTTTTCTTACTCGTTAATCTAAAAAATCCTCGAGTCTCCTTCTCCAGGCTTGTTTAACTACCACGAAGAAGGTCGAGCATTCTTTTTATGGTATTTTTCTTTCTCATTAATCTGAAAAACCTTGAGTCTCCTTCTTTGGGCTCGGTAAACTACTACAAATAAGATATGGGCACTTTTCTTTTATGGGATATTTTATTGCTCTCAAAAAACTGAAAAATCCATGAGTTTGTCATTGTTGGCCTCGTTAAACACATATGACAACGATCCGAGCAACTCTTTTTTGCTCTTTTTCTAGCTCATTAAACTAAAAAAAATCATTAGAGCATTCTTTTTAGGCACTTTTTTCTCGCTCATAAAACTAAAAAAATCTCAAGTTTTTTCTTTTAGGCTCATTAAATATTTATAAAGATGACCCGAGCATTCTTTTAGGTACTTTTATCACTCGTTAAACTGAAAAATCTTGAGCTTTTGTCATCGGGCTCGTTAAAAATTACGGCAACAACAAGAGCACTTGCTTTTTTGGGACCATTTCTTGCTTTTAAAGTCAAAAAATCCACAAGTTATTTCCCCTTCTTCAGGCTCGTTAAATCTACAAAGAAGGAATGAGCAGTTCTTTTATCTCTTTTTTCCTTGCTCAATAAACTGAAAAAGGTACCTTGAGTTTTCTTCATTTGACTCATTAAAATTTGATGAAGGTATTGAGTTTGTCGTCGCATGGCTCATTAAAAATTCACGATGAAAAATGAGTTTAGTCCATCTCCTCGTACTTGTAACATAATGAGGTCAACGTCTATTGAACATAGGTTTCTCTTTATCTAGATTCAATAGATTAAATCACGGAAAAGTAACCAATCCGGGTATACTATTAACCTTTTGCTGCACCCGGTTAAAAACTATGACAAAGGGACCACCTTGGAGTCATTCTTTACGATCTTTTCAGACTCTCTAAATATGAAAAGACCACTGATTTGTCTCGTCTGGACTCATTAAATTAAATATAAGAGATATAGAGTTTCTCTTTTTACAATCCTTTTCAAACTCTCAAAACATGAAAAGATCGACGATTTTACCTATCTAGACTCATTAAACAAATCAGATAGGGCATAGAGTCACTCTTTTGGTGATCATTTTCAGACTCTTAAAATATGAAAATATCGACAAGTTTACCCGTCTAGACTCACTAAACTAATCGTACAAGGAAAGTAGACAATACAAGTTCGTTCCCTTGAACATGGCACTCCCTCAGAAAACCTTCCTTGTGATGGCCTCTCAATATGGATCCTACCATCCTATGAGTTTTAGCCTAAGTACCCTGATGTTCTTGCATCTCTATATCATAACACTCTTTAGTGTTCATGAGTCTAGTCCTGCATGGTTAAAACCATTGTCGAGCCTTCTATTGTTCAAGGGTTAACCTTTTTTTTCCTCCATTAACCCATGAAGCATATCCTTTCATCATGCCCTCTGTTGTTTAGACCTAATGCTCAAAGATTCCTCAAAAAACAAATAGTTCCTGTCCCGTTTCACGTTGATTGATGTAGGACACATCATTGCCTACCTTTCGAAAGGTATTCAACACTCTATCTAGGAATACAACCCAGAAACACATTCTATGCCTTGGTACTTGCAGACATTAGTGGCAGGTCACCTTGTGTTTGATCAGGGGTTCTCATTATTGGCTCTTGGTTAAGTGATTCTATGGGTGTTCGATGACAAAAAACATCTTTCACACTCATTATATTGTATTGTGGATCTTAGATACCATCACCATTATTGGTGGCCTTCCTCGCATCTATTAACAATCTCCAACGCATTTATTCACATGTATCAATCTATGATGTTCCGTGAAGTGGAAATCAAGACCTTGGGTAGAGGCTTGCATCACTTAGCCTTGCTTCCCCTCCCAAGTTGCATATATTTTTTTTTGGAGACAACTCATTAGAATGATGCTATTATGACACCAGATCCACATTGTGCTTATCGGTGGCCAACATCGTCATATCTCTTTTATGAGAAAATCACTCTAACATAGCTATTGAGCATGGGAATGTCTGACTCAGGACATGATTTTAGTTTTTTTATATATATGTGTTGTATCAGGTTTCCCATACCACCTGAAGCTCCGATCATATCTCTCTTTTTGTCAAAGAAGGAAAATTAGAGTTAAGTAAAGTATTTCAACGATCGTCGCAGCCTCTGATCTCATACTTTAAGGGGCATCTGTTATACAGAAAAATGACCCCATCATCAACTCAAAAGGGAAAGACATGATAGTTGAAGCAAAGACCAAGATCACATGCCTTGTTTCCAAACTAATGCCGGCTATACACTGACAACATGCTTTATAAAGATTCTTTGTAAGCCTAAGGGAGTGTTAGTGATCCTACTAACTCTAATTATTAGTTCGGGAACAACGTTAGTGGATCCTAATGAGAATTTAGAGGTCAAAGGAGCGAGTTGACTCATAAATATCTCTATATTCCCTCCTAAATCTACTCAAAAAAGTAAGGAAGCATCTCAAGTTTGACCTATTTGTGGGATTACTAAATCCTAATGAAGGAGGCAAATGGGAAAGAGTTGAAAAGCATGGAAACATCATTGCTTTTACCTTAAGAGAATCATGGAGGAATTTGGTAACCCTAACTCAATTGCTACATAAGAAAAGCTAGGGCTATGGTGATAGAGGTCAGATCATTTGAAAGGATAGCTTACTTGATTATTGAGCATAGTCTCAAATCTAAGCATAATAAATTGGTAAGAAGGGAGAGAGAGAGAGAAGCTGGAGGCATAAGGGAAGGTCGATGCAATAGATGGTTGTAATCACTCTTCTGACATTAATATAGAAGTGCAGTTGTACTATCTACTCTATGGTGTTGGTACTATCATTCATTTACTTGTTTGTTCAATATCTTTTAGCATGGGTAGCTTAGTTACATGTAACTAGATGTCTTTTATGTATTCATGTATTAGTTATCAAGGTTGTATGCTATGATTATGCTTGTCTCTTCTATGTGCAGGACCTGATTTTAAGAAAGCTCAGGGGACTTCCACCTAGCTGCATTATTCTCTCCAGCAAATCTACATGGAGGCTTTAGGTAATCAATCTATCTTGCTTTGATAGTCAGTTATTGTCTATGGACATGCATGTAACTTTGTGACAGCTGCAGATAATGTTACAGTCTACCAAAGGTCTTGGGAAGACCTTTGAGGGTATCTCCATTCTCCATACACCATGCATTTTATCCTATAGTAGTCATATAAAGTGAGGAAACAATTTCAAGAGCACCAAATGACAATATTTGAAGAGGCATCATGTCTGAATTAGATATCGAAAAATGATGGTGAGAGTCCTCCCAAGGTCACTCTTCTAAACATATGATCTCTCTAATAGCTTCATCTGAAGGTAGGACTTCATTGAGGAGATCGAAAGAAGGAGAAGTTATGGTAGGGGAGGTGGTATCATTTGCTGTGACCAAAGTGATTGGAGATTCGGATGCAAATTGAATGGCCTGGTAGGCCAATTCTGCTGGTGACAATGACATTTGTTCTCTGTAAGTGTTAATGTATGAAGGGGCTGCTAGGATCCAAGGATTAGTCAGTTCATGAGGAATGGATGAAACCGTATTGACCATTTGTGGAACCACGGATGCTAGAAGAGGGAAACAACCCATTAGGGAAGAGCCCTTCAATAGGCCATTATCGATACTGACATAGGAGTTGTTAATTCCAGTCTTCACAGCCTGTCACCAGGGATCAAAATGGGCTCTTACTATGTCTGGTTTTTAGAGATGTTTTGCACATGATCTTCAGTGCAAATCATATCCTAATGGTATATCACACTCCTGTAACCAGTTTCTGGATCATAATATATGATCAAAATGAATGAGTGATTCTTGGTTATGCATGTTTTGAGGTCAGTTGCTGCACACAATGACAAGTTTAGTACAATATCAGCTTCTAAAATAATTATAAGGAATTTTTCAAAAGTGAAAGAGGTTTTTTTCCATCACAGAACCAAATAACAGATACCTCCTTAATTTTATGCACAGGTGCTACTATGTGGGAGATATGCAATGATATTTGGAGCCTGCATTAAAACAAAGCAAAATTTTCATTTATTTTACTGTTTTAGTCATTTTAGTGCGGTGCCATTTTACAACAGATAGAAAGTAATTTTGAAAAACCCAAAGAGGTTTTTGTTAATCACGAGCCATATAACAAAATATCTTTTAGTTTATTCACAAGTGTCATGAATTGGGATATGTGACTAGATCTTTACAGCTCATTTCCACAGATTTAAATTTTTAATGATTTTCTGTTTTAGAGATGATTTTGTGGCACATATTACGAGAAATTAGAAACAAATTTCCAAAATTTTAGAGAGGATTTTCTCCAACATGACCTTATCTACAAAAAATTATTTTATTTTTGTAACAGGTGCTATGTTTTAGGAGATACGAGTTCATCTTAAACACCTATTTTCAGAAATTCGGTCCAAGTTTAATGTAACTGATTCTATTTTGAAGAAAATGGTTGAGCTCAATTCGCTTAGTACAAGGATGAGAAAATTCATATATTTTATGAATTTCATAGTGTAGGGTTGGACTTTGGTGGAAGGTTGGACTCTTGTGGATGCATTGAGCTACTTTGTACATCACTTCTGCAGTTTGGCAAGGAAAAAAACCAGGGTTTTGTAGCATTTTGTGGGATTCTTGTGGTAATGTGATTTAGCATTATTTTCTTCTCTGTAATTCAGTTGGTCTTATGTTTATGTGTGCCATCATCTATCTCTTTCTGCATAACTAAATGAATCAAGTTTGAAAGGTGGAATTCATTGGTGTTGCAGTGCTCTACCTTGGGGTTTATTTAGTTCTACATGTTTTCTACTGTTTGAAGAGGACTCATGAGACTTGCATGCCCTCTCCAGCTCCTCACCAGTATTTAAACTCACCATTACATTCATTTCAAAGTGCTAAAACACTTGCCTATCTCGCCCCATAGAAACCTCTACAAATCTGTTTTCATTTCTCAGACCCAAAGCTGCCTTCCCCATTTGATCCAGCAACCAACCATTAAAATCAATCAAATTCCTCTGAGAAAACATACCTAGCCTAAAAATTTATATTAGTCATCTCAAGCCTTCCTTGATATATTTTCATTGAGATTGACAAGGAGAGAGCCCTCTCCCGACCTGGTAGGGCTAGCTACCAGGTTAAGCATGGTTTGATGTTACCCTAGACTTGCCTTTATCAGACTAAGGTAGATTTAGGCCCTAATAGGAGTCAGGTACACCACCCACTAAGGGTACAAAACCACTGGGTAATGGGGAATAATCAGGGGTGCAAAAGGATAGTTTGTCCACTATGACTATATTTCCATCTAATGGAAATAGGATGATGCAAAAAGATAGTAGACACAATGACGGTCATGGTGTAAGTCTAACTGTGACCAAACAATAGATTATAGTCAAGATTTTTGTCTACAACTTCGATGTCTACCGTTACCATTTTCCCATTCTAGGTGATGGGGTAGCTAGCTAGGTAACCTTTTGGGATGAAAGTGTGGTCATCGCATTATTTAAGGTAATTCGATGAAAAGAAAAGGGTTGGAGAACCCAAAGTGAGCCAAGATGAAGTCGACATGATGTAGGTTGAAGCGGCTTCGTCAATGATAGTTCTATGTATTCCTCACCCTTTCGAAAATATTTGCATAGAAATGCAAGTTGGTGTGAAAGGGGATGTTTACATTTGTCCATGTCGAAAATTTCAAGCATGGAATCCTGAGGGTCGATACCACCAATTGCCAAAATTAGAGCTTTCCTTTATGCTAGACAGTTTTGTAATACTTTGGGCGTCGACATAGTAGATGGTGCTTGCACCAAACCTTCTACAATACTGTAGTTTTGGGAAACACATACATATGTATTATGCATTGTGTGACGAAGTTCCCCTTTTGGGGGGCAAATCACAAGATCAGCCACTGACCTTTCAATATGAAGATCATTAGGTGGCGGTGGGTTTTGACTCGAGGAAGCTTCCTTAGCATTAGAAAATGGAGATCCATAAGATTTGGCTCTAGTTTGTAGATCTACCATTTCAAAGGTGTAAATGATATATGGTCCTTCACCAGCTGAAGGATGACGCGATTCGTCATTGCCCCCTTGCGGGGGTTGGGGTTGGTTTGCAACAAGGTGTAGCTGCTCCTAAGTGGGGAAAGGATTATTTAGGAATGTAAGAGTCCTGTCGATGTCCTTTTTAGCGTTGAAATCCATTCATTCCAGAATATGTGGACGCCGATATTTCATGTGGTCTTCCACATATATTTTGCAGGGGAACTGGGTGGGTTTTTCCTTTCCATCGTCAGAAGGCACAACAACCTTTTGCTTTGGGTTGTAATTCTTTTTTTACTACTCTTCAGAAGGAGTGGTCTTTTTCTTATTCTTCTTGTTCTTACCACTGGGTTTTTGTGTAGACTAGACAAAGTTTATCACAGTGGTAGGAAGAGTAGTTGATTTGGTAGAGGGGTCAATTGACAACTCGGTAATGTGACCACCGAGTTGTTTTATAGTAGCCCCAGAGTTTGCACTGATAATCCCATTGATGTGCGCTCCAGGTTATTGAGTAGTAGGAGTATTGGAATTGTGAGGGGCATTGGGAATGACATCATATAAAGTGTCAAACTATGAATATATCAAATCTAAGTGTTGGGCACAACGAATGGATTAGTCTTCCATGACCGCACCACCTAAGGCAACATCTTTAGCAATTTGGGGGAGTAGAGACTTGCAGAACCAATCTGCTAATAAGTAGTCTAGGAGGGGAGCTTTAAATAGCCTCCACCTGCGTCTCCATTCATGTATATTATCAGATATGTGGGTGGTGGTATCTTGATGTAATGAAGTGAGGAGTTCTATCCCAGTTTCATAGTTGATGGGTAGTTGGAAGTTATTTAAGAATTCCATCGCTAAAGAACCAAAGGTATTAACTGACACACGTGGTAACTCGATTACCACTTGGCTTCATTGCCAGTAAAGGTGTGGGGAAAGAGCGCTAGCTAGATACTATCATCCACCATGGAGTTAGAAACACACCATAAATGATAGGTGGTGATGCGTGTACCTAGATCCTCCCCTTGTTTCCCTTCTAACTTTGAGATGTCTATTAGGATTTTATGCGAGATTTGTTGCCAAAGTAAGTTGTGGTAGATGGGGTCATTTGTGAGTTTGTACAAGTAGGGGATATCAAGCATTTCCAAGAAAGGAAAGGTGTTTGATGCCCCCGAATCAGACCAAGGCAATGACATATGACTTGTGGAGCCTTGCGGTCCTCCCATCATGTTGTTTCCAATATTATACATAGGTTGCATGGTATAGTAAGTTCCTTGGGGTATATTGTATTGTGGGTTTCGATAGGGGTTGTTAGACTGGGGGTTGGAAGTGCCCCAGGAGAAGGAATGCCCCCTTGAATCATTTGATGTTGTGAGTAGGGTGCCCATATGGATTGATTGGGACCTTATTTAGGGTTCCCACTTGCCACATAACTAATTGTAGGTCCTTGATTGACATAAGGAGGTTCATGTCAATCAATGATTGACCCTGAAGACCTAAAAATGGAGGGGCAACTATTACATTCCCAACTAGTATATGCATATTAGGAACTATGCCCCTAGGTATCTGAACCTGGGGGTTAAAACTATACAATGGATGTCAACTATAGGGTTGGTTGAGGGGACCTATGCTAACCATGCTATATTGAGTGTTATACAAAGCACTATATGTAGCACTTGTCGAAGGTCCAGGGGCTGACACAAAAGGGGCAGAACCCAAAATGTATTGGGTTCCACTCGTGGTGGGTGTCACGATAGGGTCTGATCCTGGGACAGATGGGATAGTAGGGTTTGCCATCAGAGTTGCGGTATTGACTGTTAACTGGGGAGGTGGTGGTGGACCAAAAGTGTCCACAAAACCCCATGACCTATTAGTCATCGACAGGATGGGTGGAAATGTTCCAATGGAAGACAAATGAGGTACAAATGCAACAGGAATCAAGAGTGGTTCCAATGGATTCATGATCGAAGGATTGTATGGAGGAAGGAATCCTTTAGTAAATAAATATTTCAATAAGCTTGAATCGTGGGATGACCAAACTAATTCTATGTTAGATCTCGGAGACTGATTTCCTGAAGACGCAGAACCCGGTACACTGGGGCTCGGCAGATCTTTGATAGTGAGTGGGGGAGGACCTAAAAACTATCTATATTGGCGATGAGGATTGGATGTAGCCATAGTGAACGATAAATTTTATCAGTAAATTTTAGAGTGATGTTTATTAAAGTCTCAATGATAACACTCCAGCACTTAAAAAATAAAAATTACCCTATGTAAATTAATCAACAAGAAGAGGGAAATGACTCTGTCTCATAAGCACTGATCACTGGAGTTGAAAACTAGTATCACAATGAATAAAAATGAGAGCTAGCTAAATGTACAGTTACGATTACTCTTGAGCTTTGTTCAAACCTCAGATTAAGGGGCCAAGTACTCTCGTGAAGACAAGCACCCTCCCAAAAATGAAAGATAGAGTAGATTCGTCTGTGTTAGGTAATAGGGTAGCCCACCTAAATCACCTTGTGTTCACCCCTAAAAGTATGGCCACTAAGGATACCTCAAATCATAAAAACTACTACAGGGGACATAGTTGTAGACTGTATGTTGTGTGGGCAGGATACTTGAGTCCCTAACTCAGCTTTGATATCCCCGAAGGGATCCCCGATACATAGAATACCCAAAGGAGATGTAAGTAAAGGTGGGCTACCTTCACTTATAGCCTGATGTTGTCTCCTATTTATCTCTCCTCTTACTGGAGTGGTCCTAGATAATATTGTAGGAATTTACAGGGTAAGTTCCTCAGACAGAACACCAGAAGGACACCGCTCACAAACAAATCACAGATCAATACACCAGTATTTTGACGTGGTTAAAACCCTCAGAGAGGGAAACAGTCCACGGCCTGCGCCAACGTGGCTACTACAGGCAAGTTATTAATAAAAGAATGAAAATTTACATAAGCTTCTCTCATGCACGGTTAACCTACAAATGACCCTCCATGCGCTTTAAATAGAATTCATGGACCAATCGGGTGTCAAGCCACGGATCAAGTGTCGGTAATACCGAGGAGAGAATGAACCGTCGGATCACTACATATCGTGACCGTCGGATTGTAAGTTACAAAATGTACAACGGTAAAGAAACACACTTTACCTAACTCTATACCTAACTCTATACTAGACCAAGTTGAACTTAACTATTTCCTATGTGTCGGAATATCCTAACATCCCCCCTTAAGAACAACTTGGGATAGGATTGAAGGATTTACAAATATGACACAATAGGAGAAGGAAGGAGGCACTAGAGCCTATCCCCCCTTTAGTGACAACTTCCTAAACTCCAGCTATAAATCTAAGTTTAGTAAACTTCGCCTCTGTGAGAGCCTTTGTAAAGATGTCTGCAACTTGATCATCTTGAACAATATTGCACTTCAAGAACATGGTCATGAATGAGCTTTCTGATGAAGTGCATGTGTAGTTCAATGTGTTTGTTGCGTTGACGCTGAACGGGATCTTTTCAAAGCTGAATGGCACTTTGATTATCACACCAAAGTGTATTCGGATGCTGCTGCTGAAAACCAAACTCTGATAGGATCTGAAGAAGCCACAAGGCTTCCTTACTAGCCTCTACGGCACCACGATACTCTGCTTCTGCTGAAGAAAGAGAAATGGAAGCTTGTTTCTTGCAAGCCCATGTAATAGGTCCTGAACCAAGAGTGAACACATAACCAGCAGTAGACTATCATCAGGGTCATCAGCCCAATCGGAATCAGTGAAACCAACCAATAGAGAAGATGCTTCGGCACTGTAATGAATGCCAAACTGAACTGTACCTCGAACATAACGAAGTATTCTTTTAGCTGCTTTCCAATGACTTTCACGTGGGTTTTGCATAAACCGAGCAACAAGACCAATAGCAAAGGAAAGGTCAGGACAAGTATGGGTTAGATACAAAAGTTTTCCTACAAGTTGACAGTATAAGGTAGCATCAACTTCAGGAGAAGTAAAAGTAACTGAAAGTTTGACTCTAGACTAAAAGGGAGAAGGAGCTGGCTTACAATCTTCCATGTGAAAAAAGCGTAGAAGATCACATACATACTTAGATTGGGAGAGGAAAATACCTTCCTTGGATTGCAAGACTTGAAGACAGAGAAAATAATGTAATTGTCCTAAGTCTGTCATTTCAAACTTCTTTTTAAGGCTAGACTTCACATGGTTAATAAGGTTGGGATCACTACTAGTGAGGATAAGATCGTCAACATAAAGAACAAGAATGAGAAGAGACTTGCCCACTTTCTTGGTGTAGACAGTATTGTTAGAATGACACCTAGAAAAGCCAGATTCTAAGAGAAAGCTATCCATTTTGGCATACCAAGCCCGAGGAGCTTACTTGAGACCATAAAGGGATTTCTTAAGCTGACATACAAGAGAATCTGTTTGTATAAACCCAATAGGTTGTTCCATATAGATTTCTTCATGCAAATCCCCATGCAAGAAGGCAGATTTAACATCCATCTGATGGACTTCCCATTTTAAAGAGGCAGCAAGGGAAAGAACAAGGCGGATAGAGTTCATTTTGGCAACAGGGGAGAAGGTGTCAGTTTAGTCAATGCCTTCAACCTGTGAAAAGCCCTTAGCAACAAGACGAGCTTTATGTTTATCAACTTTCCCATCTGGTCCATACTTGGTTCTGTAAACCCATTTACATCTAACAAGTTTGCGTCCCTTTGTAGAGGAACAAGATCCCATGTATCATTTGCCAACAATGAATGATATTCTTCATTCATAGCTGTTTCCCAATGTGGATGGCTTGAAGCTTCTGCAAAAGTGTCAGGATCATGATTTACTGGAGCTTGAGCCAGTAAAGAAGAGGCTCTTTCAAACTGAGAACGTGTACGTCGCTGATCTGTAGGATCACCGGCAAGATCACCTGCTGCATCCCGAGTAGTACGGACCCATCTTGGAAGTGAAGGAGCTGAAGGAGCTGAAGGAGCTGAAGGATGATCTTGAGAAGGTGGTGGAGGATTATCATCCTCACTTTCATCATCTGAAGAAGAAATGTTTTCAAAAGTAGAAGAGATAGGAAGAGGTGGCACATCCGCCGGACTAGGCTCGCAGGCCCATTTATTTTCATCAAATTTTACATCTCTTCTAATGATAACATTTTTGGACTTAAATGGAATAAGTCTATAACCTTTTACATCTTCAGAATATCCAACAAAAGTACATTTCTCACTCTTAGGTTCTAAAGCTTTATGCTTTTCATCTGGAATATGGGCCCCTGCTTCACTTCCAAAAATACGAAAGTGACTTACATCTGGTTTAATGGAACTCCAAGCTTCTTCTGGAGTGATATTCTTTAGAACCTTAGTAGGAGTGCGATTTATTATATAATTTGCACAATTAATTGCTTCGGCCCAAAAACTAAGACTGAGTCCTTTAGATTGCAGCATACAATTAGCCATTTCCTTTAAGGTGCGATTTTTCCTTTCAGCTACACCATTTTGTTGTGGAGTGTATGGAACAGTATGTTGCATTTGAATTCCATTTTCGGTGCAAAAGTTGATGAATATGTTTTTAACATATTCTCCACCATTATCAGTTCTTAGCTTAAGAATTTGATGTACAGATTGTTTTTCAACAAAGGCTTTGAAGGCCAAAAATTGTTAAATACTTCGCTCTTGAGTTTTAAGAAGTATACCCAAGTGCGTCTGGAGAAATCATCAATGAAAGTTAAGAAATACTTGCAGCCAGAGAATGAAGCAACAGGAAGTGGACCACACAAATCACTGTGAACAAGCTGTAAAGGGGTTGAGGCGTGCCAAGAGGCATGTTTTTCAAAACTGTCCCGATGATGTTTTCCGAGTACACATCCGGAACAAACACCATCTCTGCAAGATACCATAGGAAGACCTGTCACCATATTTTCTTTACGTAGATACTGAAGGGAGCGATAGTTTAAGTGACCAAATCGCTCATGCCAAAGTTTGCTCACTTCATCATTATGAGCAACAAATACTGAGGGAAGATTTGATGACCCAAAAGTGTGAAACTTATACAACCTTGTGGAATCATCAGCAATACCAGTAGCTAGAATCTGTTTAGGATCTCTTAGATCCTTGATTACAACATCATGAGGTGAAAATTCAACAATTTTACCTTCACCTGAATGAGTTATCTGATATACAGATAGAAGGTTGCTGGATAAGGTTGGAACACATAATACATCATTAAACTGACCATTGTCTAGATGAACAGTTCCAGTCCCTACAACATTAAGAGATCTATCATCACCAACATATATATTTTTGGTGTTACAATCATGTAAAGAAGAAAACATGGCTTTGTTTTTGGCCATGTGATAAGAGGCTCCAGAATCAATGAGCCACTCATGAGAATGAGAAGAAGAAGATACATTTAATGCATAACCAAACTAAGATGATTGACAACGACATGCAGAAAGTGCCATTCCTGAAGATGAAGTTGAAGTTGAAGTAGAAGAATGCTCCACATGGATGTTATGTTTCTTCATTGCGGCTTCCAAGGCTTCCATCTTCTTAAAGCAATTAGATTCTAAGTGGCCATCTCGATTACAAAAGTTACAATGTCTATCAGTCTTCTTCCATTTGTTTTTATTGGTCTTATCATTTTGCTGAAATGATCTTTCATTTTGAGACTGAGTTTGCTTAGGACCCTTGGTTGGTTTAGGACCATTCTTTTTAGGATATGACTTCTTAGGATTCTTTAAATTTGGTTGCTGCTGGGCGGCTAACGCTTTCTTGGAAGAGTTTCCAAGATTAAGAAGACCAAGGTGTAAGAGTTTTTATTGTTCTCTTATTAAAGAATCACAAAAAGAGTCAAAGGAAGGGGCCTTGTAGTCTTTTCCTTGACAAATGAAAGCTTCCCTTGTAGAATGGAAGGTGGAAACAAATACAGAGTAGGCTCGTCCCAACTTAGTAAGGATGGAATAAATAAGGTTACTATCTTCTTTCTTAACCTTAACACCTTCCAAGAGATATCTAAGGGTCTTGAATTTGGACAAGAAATCTTCAATGCAAGAAAAATTATTAGGATGCAATGTAAGCAACTCATTTTCAAGTTGATGGGCTCTAATTTCATTTTTAATCCCAAAAACTTTAGTGATTTGTTCCAATGCTTCCTGAGGAGTATCAAGTTCTGCAATATGGAATCTAAGATCAGGAGAAATAGACATCCCTATCAAACCACGTGCTTGATCTTGTCTATTTTCCCATTTTGCAACCTTGTCTTCATCTTTTGGTTCTCTTCTCTTAGCCCGTGGCTATTCTGTAGAGACCTTTACTTCTAAGTAAATCTTCCATGTAGGATACCCATTGGAAGTAGTTAGTGCTGTCAAGAATGACTTGGCATGGACTTTCTATTTTAAAAAAAACTGAAGCTAAAGACGCTGAAAGTAAGTGTTCCAATGGATAGATCTTGAAAAATTAGGCTATTTAAAAAAAAACGGCTCTGAAAAAAGGCTTCCGGATGAAGAAGTTATGGCTTTTTGAAAAAAAATTGTTTAAGTTGCCGGAAAAGTGCGCGAATGTGCGGGAATTAAAAAAACGCCCCCACAAAATGGATATTTGAACCCAAAACCTCTACTCTCTTAAAATAGTTTTCAACCAATTGAGCTATACAAAAAATTTGAGAGAGAGAGAGAGGGGGGG